>JBAKBP010005002.1:0-127588 GCA_037953745.1 Lithodes maja | reverse complement strand
GTGGCTTATATACCACCACAAACTAGAGCATGGAAGCGGGATAAATATGATCAACTAATCACGGAATCTCTAGATGCACTAAAAATACTTTTTAATAGGAGGAATAAATTATTATTAACAGGTGATTTCAATTGTAAGGAAGTCAATTGGGAAGGGTTAGATGCGGGAAATAATAATGAATCTTGGGGCAGTAAATTACTGAATCTAGTAACAGAAAACATGTTAACACAACATGTTAGAGAAAACACACGAATCAGAGGGATGGATGAACCATCCAGGCTAGACCTAGTCTTCACCAGTGATCCACATGATGTTAGAAAGATAAATTATCGTTGTCCCTTGGGAAAAAGTGATCACAAGATATTAGAAATGGAGATGGATTTGGGAAAAAATGAGGAGAGAAATGAAGGACATAAAATAAATAGATACAATTATGCTAAAACTGATTTTAAATCATTGAAACATTATTTCCAAAGTATAAATGGGAAGGAACTAGAAAGCCTGGAAATGGTTCAAGACAAATATAGACTTTTCCTGAAAGTATATGAAGAAGGGATACATAAATATGTCCCAAGGTTCCAATCAGGGGTAAAGAAGGAAAAAGAATGGTTCAATATAAGATGTAGTAAGGCACAGGATAGAAGAAACCGAGCCTGGAATATAGCACGGAAGAGACATAGTGAAAATAACTGGAATAAGTACAAGGAGAAAATAAATGAATACGTAAAGATACGACGCGAGGAACAATATAAATATGAAAGGAATATTGTAGAGAAGTGCAAAAATGAGCCAAAACTATTTTATAGATTTGTAAATGGAAAAATAAAAACAAAAGAAGGTATTGTCAGACTAAGAGTTGGAACAAACAGCTATGAGAAAGATAAAGAATTGTGTGAAGTTATGAATGAAAAGCTTCAGTCAGTGTTTGTAAAAGAGGAGGAGTTTATAGAACCTGATAGAGAAATGAGAACACCACAGATGCCTGAAATGAAAGTGACAAAAAGTGAAGTGTTGAAATTGATGCAGGATTTGGACGTGAGGAAATCAATGGGACCAGATGGAGTGGCTGGATGGATCCTCAAAGAATGTGCGGAAGAGTTAGTGGAACCAATCTATGAAATCATCAAAATCTTCACTGAATGAGGGAGATCTGCCAGTGGAATGGAAGAGAGCTAACATAGTACCAATTTACAAAGGAGGAGACAGAGAAAATCCGCTTAACTACAGACCGGTGTCCCTCACCAGCATTGTTTGTAAAATTTGTGAGAAAATTATAAGGAAAAAGTGGACACACTTCATTGAGGGACAGGGGGTGCTTAGCGAGAAACAGTTTGGATTCAGGGAAGGGAGATCTTGTGTATCTAATTTATTAAGCTTTTATAGCAGAGTTGTAGATGTTACACAGGAGAGAGAGGGATGGGTTGACTGTGTTTACCTGGACCTGAAAAAGGCCTTTGACAGGGTGCCTCACAAAAGGTTATTGTGGAAATTGCAGGTTGTTGGAGGTGTACATGGTAGGATGTTAAAATGGATGGAAAACTTTTTAATAGGAAGAGAAATGAGGACCACGATACGAGACGAATATTCACAGTGGAGGAGTGTGACGAGCGGGAGTACCACAGGGATCAGTGTTCCGATAATGTTCCCTACTTAATGTAAATGACATGCCAGAAAACTTGAATAGTCATATGAATATGTTTGCGGATGACGCTAAGATCATGAAGAATATCACCTGTATAGAAAGTTGTCAGGATCTTCAAAAGGACCTAGATGAGTTGCACAGATGGAGCCAAATCTGGAAAATGAGTTTCAATGCAGAAAAGTGTCATGTTTTGGAAGTGGGAAGAAGTGAGATAAGGCCAAGCTGGGAGTACAAATTAGGAATTGAAATAATCCGCAAAACACGGCATGAAAAGGACCTTGGAGTGATAATACAAGATGATCTATCCCCGGAGAAGCATATTAACATGATCATTGGAGGAGCATATGGAATAATAACCAATATGAGAGTGGCATTTAACTATTTGGATGAAGAAATGTTAAGAAAACTGATAATGACTATGATAAGACCAAGATTAGAATATGCAGCAGTGATATGGTCACCACATTTGAAAAAAAACATATAAACAAATTAGAGAAAGTCCAAAGGATAGCAACGAAGATGATCCCAAGATTGAAGGAGTTGACATATGAGGAAAGACTTAAGACACTACAAACTGCCTACCTTGAAAGAGAGAAGGGAACGAGAGCGACTTAATAACGATGTTCAAGGGAGTAAAAAGTTTGGAACGAGTAGATAGGGAAGATCTATTCGTGAGGGATAATGGAAGGACAAGAGGGCACGAGTTTAAGCTGAGGAAGGGCAGATGTTGTAAGGACACAAAGAAATTCAGCTTCCCATATAGGAGTATAGAGACTTGGAACAACTTGGAGGAGGAGGTGGTGAGAGCGAGGAACATTAACATGTTCAAATCTAGGTTGGATAAAAGTAAATATGGAAATAGGGCAACATAAGTTATGATATGTTAGTCCAAAAAATACTGGGAACTGGGAATATCCATTACGATACTTGTCTAAGTAAAATGGATTGATTATAAAGTAACTAAGACAGGGACAACACGAGCGCTGCTCAATTCCTGTAAACTACAAATAGGTAAATACAAATAGGTAAATACATGCACGATATAACTACACCCAATACGCCCCAAATAAACTTAGCCTCCTATGCAGATGACATAACACTCACATGCACACACCATGACCCAAAAAGAGCAACAGATCTCCTTCAACCCTATCTCAACACACTACATGGCTGGTGCACTACAAACAGACTTAATCTAGCCCCAGCCAAATCCACCACAACCCTGCTCACAAGCTGGACAGGAGAACACGAATACATCCCTCAACTCACCATAAACAACACACCCCTAACACATACACACACACCCAAAAATCCTAGGAGTAACATATGATACTCATATGACATTCAAAACAGAACACCACAAACATTAAAAAGAAACTGCCACCCAGACTTAACGCCCTCAAGTCACTTGCTCACACAAAATTTGGACACAACAAAGAAACCACCACCACAGTATATAAAACAATACATAAGATCAGTGATGGAATACGCAAGCCCAGCCTGGGCTTCTAACCTAGCTGAAACACATCATAAGACCTTACAGACTATTCAAAACAAAAGCCCTGAAGATCATTACAGGCTGCACAGCTACTGCACCCACAGATCACCTACAGTACATCAAGAAACCAAAATCCTCAAAGTCAAAGACCATCTGGACATGAGAGGCACTCAATTCCTGGCAGCAGCCTCCACGAACCAGGACCACCCACTAAACTACATGGCAACACACCCACAGACACCAAGAAATATCAAAACAACACCCACCACACGGTATCACTGTCCTCTCTCCCTCCCTGCCCACCCCGAACCAACTTCCAGAAGCACATCCATACTCATGTCTCTCGCCGATCCATCCACTCACTCACAGACAACACGCAGCTGCAAGCACGACCTCCCGAAATCCATCCTTCCGAATCCTCCCTTCCTCGCGAGGACAGAGTCCACCTGGCCAGGCTGAGATGCGGACACCATCCAGCTCTCCTGAGCTATCAGAAGAGACTGGATGACTCCGTTGTCGACACATGCTCGGGATGTAACACAGCACCCCATACCATTAAACACATCATAGAAGACTGCATATCATACAACCACTTACGCCAACAACACAATCTACACTCAATGAGAGCTCTGTGGGAAAGCCCGATCGTGGCCATGACCTTCCTCAGGGACTCGGGGCTGTTCGGCCAGGCAGCTTAGGAAACAACAACAACAACAACAACTTAGGACGGTCATCTACTACAGTAATTAAATTGCTACAAACTATCTCAATTAATTCTTTCAGCCACCACATATCCTTCCAAAGCTTCATAACATTGCCCAAAAGTAGCTGAAATATAATCAATAATATGTCGCCGGTATAGAAGGGGATAAGTTTTAAGGTTTGGTATATACCACTACTGTTCACTTTCAAGTGTGGCCATAACTTTGTTAACCCGGAAACGGCGAGAACACTCTTAACCCTTTCCCTGCAGGTGACGTTCTGGAATGCATAGGCAATTTACAGCAATTTCCAGGTTTTAAAAGCCTGTAAAAGCCGTAGAAATCGAGTGTCAGTGGGCGGGAGCGTGAGGGACCTCCGTCCGACCCTCAGACCAGCCAGCCGCTCACTGAGCGAGACTGTGGTCTCGCGCGGGTCTCTCGACAGTGTTGCCGAGCGAGCGAGTGCTAATAATTAGTGAGTTTTCCTGAATGTCTCTGGCAACGCTGTGGGTGAACCCCGCCACCTACGAAGCTCGTTCTGGTGTCATTTTGAAGCTATTTTCGCCTAGTTTTCGGCAGAATACAGTTTATTTAATGCTGATGCTTGATTAATCATTCAGGAGTGCCTGAATATGCCCTAAATAGCGCAAATAAGCCCGCAGAGAAAGGGTTAAGAGGTTTTGGTGGGCAAGGGCGAGGAACCTCTTAACCTCTGAAGTGCGCACGGGGGTAATTGAAAACCTCCCCCTGTGCTGACGTATTTGAGGTGTTTCCGTCACTAAAATATTCATTGTACCATTAATAGCATTAATAATTATCCATATGCACCTATTATGGGTTGATTATAAAGGTATTAACCTGAAACAACAGTAAAACGAGTGAAAACAGCGTTTGGATGGTCAAAATCGGAGATATAGCCCGCGAGTTGTATAATGTATGGGTGAGGCAAGCTACCTTCCCGCCAATTTCCCCCAAGGTCACTGAGACACAGTCGATCGATACTCTCTCTCTCTCTCTTGCACTCGATTGCCATCAGTGATGACAACACCCTGCTTGCAACTCGCTAATGTTAGCACGAAAATATACCTCAGAATAAGGGAATAATAGGGAAAATAGGTGATAACTGAAGGATAGGAGGAAAGTGGGGAAGGAGGGGAGGTAGAGGACTGAGATTTTGCATGGCCCAGGGGCCAAACAAAAATAAAAAAATAAAAAAATAAAAATAATTTTTTTTTTTTTTTCGATGTCAAAAGTTTATTTTTAATTTTACTTACTCAGGAGAGTCTTCCCGCAGTCCGCCGGGGGAACTCTTAAGAGTCTTCCCGCAGCTCCCGCGTTAAGAGGTAAGGCCTAAAAATAAACATCTTTTAAAAGGCCCCAGTAGCACTTAAAACAGGTGAAATGGTGATTAAGTGAGATAATTTCCCTCCATACCTCCTATCACTCCTCCACATCTGTCAAAATCCCTTCCTTCCCAATCTCCCCCCCCGCCCCACCCATCAATAATCACCTATTTTCCCTGTTATTCCCTTATTCATTGGTATATTTTTGTGTCAACATCTCCAAGCCGGTTCTATGGTGGTGTCATGTGACTAGCGAGTGTGTTGCGTAAGGAAGAGTGTGTGTGAGTAAGTCAGTCAGGCTTCAGGCCTCGCGAGGGGAAGGTCTGCCTTGCTGTGCTCCACAATTCGTGAATGGACCGGCTCGCAATAATTTGCTATTTTGACCATCCAAACACTATTCCCACTTGTTTTATTGTTGTTACATATGTTACTATCTTCATATTAAACATAAAATAGGCACGTATGAATAAGTAATAACGATATTTATCGTAAAATTATTATTTTAGGTGGGAATGGTGCCTAATATTGTTGCCTGGTGGTAGGGTGTGCACTACCAATAGTTCGCGCTTAACGGGTTAAGGGAAGCGTCTGGCTCGCCAGACCAAAATCATGTTTATGCCATATTCACTTTAAATATGCATTTAATCATTTTTATATTTATGGTATGATGAAATGTAAACATATATACATGAATATAAGACCTCATACTGCCTCCCCCTAAATTTTCAAAATGCTACTCCTCGGTTAGTATTGGTCCCATCCCCTTCATATTAATATGGGTAATAGTAGCCTACTAGATGATATTCCATTCTATAATCTAATATTTTTTTATTTGCTATTGTTTATTGTTTAATTTTATTTTTTTATTTTTGCCAACAATTTGTAAGAAAAATATTTACCAAAAAATCCTATTCAGAGATATAATACAAATATAAGCATATATAGAAGAGAAAATATTCCCCTTGCTATCTGTTTTTGATCATTAAAATCAACCCAAAACTAACTGAGAAGTAGCAATTTGAATATGAAAAACTTACGTTTTGAGATACGGGCCTTTGAAGTTTGCGAAGAGTAGGGGCGCAGCCCACCAAGGGGTAGGGGACAATGTGCATAACTCGGTAATTATACAGAATTTCTGCATGAATGTTTCTCACAATACTGCTGAAAGTGTTGCCATTTCTCATGATTTTTTTTTTTATTTTATTTTTTTTCAGTCTGGCGTGCCATGCTTGGACGCTCCCTTTAACCCGAGAACGTCGAGAAGACTCTTAACCTCTAAAGCGCTAAGCCCCTGTAGTATGCACCACTGTGCTAAGGTATTCTGATTAATTCCTCACTAAAATCGTGAATTTACCATATATATAATTAATACTTATCCATATGTGCCTATTTTACTTTTAATATGAACATATGAACATGGGAAACCAATAAAACAAGTGGTATATCAGCAATTGGCTGGTGAAAATTGTATATTTTAGCCCCGCGGTCATAATATGGCCCAGATCGGCGAGAGAAACACACCCTCACTCTCTCGTGGCACTGAGAGGCAAGGGATGGACTCAGACTGGCTTGGAGGGTCGGTGTTACACTCCTCCATCTTCTTCTCTCTCTCCCACTTGTCCTCCCACGAAAATACTCGATAAATATCGGGAATAATAGAGAAAATACCTGATAATTGAGGAGGGGGGGGGGGGGGGACACATGTGTAGGAGTGGTAGCAAGTAATTTTTTTGAGTGCCACTGGGGTGTTTTAATTTTTTTTTTAAGCCTAGGATCTTATGAGTCTTCCCGCAGCCGCCCAGTAGAACATCAATTGAGTCTTCCCGCAGATGTCGGGTTAAGAGGTCTTGGTGGTGAAAGGTGACGAAGCTCTTAAGATCCAAGGCCTAAAAAAAGCCTTTTAAAAGGCCCCAGTAGCACTTAAAACAAAGGAATATGTGATTAAGTAAGATAATTCCCCTCCATACCTCCTATCACTCCTCCGACCCACATGTGTCAAAACCCCCTCCTTCCCCTTCCCCACCCCTTCAATTATCACCTATTTTTCCTCTTATTCCCTTGTTTATCGGTTTATGTACCGCGCCAATATCTCCAACCTGGTTCCAAAGTGTCTCCTGCGCATATCCAGTGCGTGGGGAGAGAGAGAGGCTTCATTCTGCCTCTAGGCTTCGGAGAGAGAGGGTATATACGTCTCGTTCGCCTCACACTTCATTACTGGAGGGTCGATAATAATTCGTCTTTGTCACCCCCCCAAATACTATTCCCACTCGTTTTATTGCTGTTACATGTTAATATTTTCATATTAAACGTAAAATAGGCGCATATAAATAAGTAATAACGATATTTATCGTAAAATTACGATTTTAGGCGGGAATGAAGCCTAATATCGTCGCTTGGCGGTAGGGTGTGTACTACCAATAGCTCGCGCTTAACGGGTTAACCCACGAAATCCGAGGGGGCCTCGTATGATCCCGATCGCTGTGTCCGGGGCCATTTGGGTAAAGGCAAACTTCATAATTCAGTAGCTACTGATTGAGACCACCCTATGGCGGATTTAAGGAAGATAAGTTTACTGTAGGCTACCTAAGACTGAAAAGGTCCGCTCATATAACATGTAAATTAATAATAATACCGGGAGTGTAACTCACTATTAAAATCACCATAGAATATTGTAGTTAGGCAAGGTGGAAATGCTGATGGAGGTGCTGATGGATGGTAGGCAAATGGCTACTATTCGAACACCATTGGATGTTTACCTCAAGGTGACCACGAGGGTGCACCTTAACAAATAATTAATAAATAAGGTTAAAGAAAGTTAAATCATGATAATAAGGCTTAGCTGTCAGTCGGTCTGTCTGTAGGATGAAGTTGAGTTTAAGTTAATGATGAGAGCTGGATGAAACCGGAACCAGGATCGCGGTGAACTAAAGAGTGGAGTTGTTGCTAGGACGAAGTATAAAAGTGCTCTGACGCGGTGCGCCACAATCCAAGACGTCATCGTCTTACGCTACGAATCTAGCGGCTACTGCTAAGTTAGTAGCGGATATCTAGCGGTAAATATCGCACCGCTTTCATAATATTATGGCATGGTTTATATGATAAATCATATATGCATTCCTAAAGACACTTAAATACTATACTTTCGTATAATAAGCCTTATTTAACTTATTAAGCTAACATACTGTACAAACTGTATCTAGGGTATGATACATAGAAAATGTATGTTATACCACTGACTATCGTGAATCCACGATACACCCCCCCCCAAAAAAAAAAACACAATACCTGAACCCCACCTTATATCTAGAGTTGCCCAGAAGCAATCTTGTGTCACCACATATCAACGGCGCCACGGGCTGCGCGTTTGGGTCTAGTCCCGATCCGAGGCGGATCCCCAACGGGTTGCGGTGGATCGGGTAAGTTAGCCTCCTCGGATCCAGCATCATCAGGTGGAGCCTCTTCTTGTGTAGAAGAGCCAAGCTCCATAGCGTACAGTCGTGCGACCGGACGAACAGTAGTCCCAGTAGCTGTCTTGAGCAGTGCTACTCGCCCTACCGAGCCTTCGCCCTCGTACACCTTCACTACGCGGCCCAACTTCCAGTACAATCTAGGACTATCATCATGGATGAACACTATCTCGCCTACAGAGGGTGCTGATGGTTGACCAGCAGTCATAGTTGCTCTCTCACGTAGTGCCAATAAGTAGTCATTCACCCATCTCTTTTTAAAATCACCTATAACCCTAGAAATATACTGGTACCGTCGTGACACTGCAGCCTCGGTGAACATCGAAGGGTCCTCTAACTCTGCCTGTGACTGCAAGTCAGTAGGAAATGCAGTCAACGGCTTGCCGTAGAGCAAATGCGTTGGTGTTTGTGGCAGTGGTTCTTGCAGGTCGGTATATACATAAGTGAGAGGACGATCGTTAACAACTGCCTCGACTTCAGTGAACACAGTTATTAGTTCGCTCCTTTTTAACAAGGCGCGTCCTGCAACCTCCCGTAAGCCTGACTTCACGATGCCTACACACTGTTCCCACATTCCACCAAACCATGGCGCTTTGACTGGTATAAACTTCCATTCGCATCTCCGCTCTCCCAAGTAAGCAACAACTGTTGGATCGTCGCTCATATCTATCAAGTACCTGGAAGCTTGAAGAAAAGTGGGAGCATTGTCGCTAAGAATCAAATGAGGGAAGGAACGACGTGCACAAAATCTCCTGAATGCCAGCATAAACTCTTCACACGACATATTATCACAGAGTTCTAAATGTATTGCACGTGAAGTGACACAAGTAAATAGCAACACTATAGGTTTGACTCCTGTAAGGAGATAAAGAAAACCTAATATTTAGTAGTGGCCCCGTAATCATTGACGAACATGCCTATTACATAAGGCATCCTCTTCAAACACTAATCCGCCGTAGTTTGAATCTACCGCGCAGAGCATTTAAATTCTGAGGAGCCTTCATCATGAGCGCACGCGACCTCACTCATGGCTTCAGTCATTATGAATTGGGTTCTCACTACGAAAAAACTTCGTAAAAAATAAAAACAAAAAGAAAATAAGAATAACTATCCAATAAGCTTTCCATCATATCGTGGATGTACTTGTGAGGATCTTTGACCAGACGCTGATTCAGGCGTCATTCTTCCTTCACAGACATATCAAGTAAACCAAAATCCTTAATACATCAACGAATGGGAAGGGGATGGTCGGGAGGGCCCCAGTCGTCAATGATTACGGGGCCACTACTAAATATTAGGTTTTCTTTATCTCCTTACAGGAGTCAAACCTATAATTTATTAGTGGCCCCTCCATCATTGACGAACATGCCTGATTTCTAAGACTGGAGGGGGACATTCGTAATCATATCATAACTCTAGAAAAGCAGATAATCAAACAACCTCATAGTATTCTTACTTTGAAAATATATTTAAATACGGCGCAGCCCATATATATGCAAAAAAGGGGTTCAAGCAGGTGCGTGCTTCAAAGAAGCCTGCTTGACAAAAAAGGGTAACTCTGGAGATTCTGTGAACAGATCTGTAGTTACAAAGGCACCCCACTCAACGAGTGGTGACAAAAATAACAAGTTATAAGTTTACATGTGCACATAATAAACCCCATAATATTCGTGGAAATAATTTGCAAAAGATCTCCACTGTTTAATACTAAATTGCTTTCACAGCTAAAACTACTATAACAACCCCGTTGTTTGTACTAACATTGTACTAGCACAATTTCTCGCAGAGAAAGTTTCATATCACATTATCCATAAATTGTATCACAGCTCTTACATTCCGGCGGGGTCTAGGGTGTCCTATGTTACACTGACTGCACCCCCCCCCCCCTTTTTCCTTGAAAGTAAACAAAAGTGACTGAAGGGCCACCTAGACCCTCTGCCTTAAAGCTATACATGGTAAGGAAGGTTTGTCTAGAGCAACTGACAAGTATCTAGTCAAAAACGTATGATTAGACGCCCACAACTGTGTGGACGAAAGATCTTCTACTGAAAAGTTCTTCAGGAAACGTAAAGAGGCTGCCCATTTGCGTAAATCGTGGGCCCTACCCACAACGCCGGGATTACTCTCTTTAATGACTTCGACCAGAAGAGAAGCTAATCCCCGTTTCAGTAAGCGTTTACCCGTACTCGCTACTCACAAAGCACTTTGGGGGTTAGAGGAGCCACTCTCAAATATTTGGTTAAAGCTTGCACTGGCCATAGAAATGGTGCACCTTTCCCCTTTTTAACGCCGGCACCGTGAACTCAGAAAACACGTGTGCACTGTGCTCAGTCTTGGCTACAAATCCCGGGGAAGGTGCAATGTGAATACATTCATTAAGTCTACCAAACCTAAGGCAATTAGGTGTGTTGCTCATCGCCGCCAGCTCAGACACTCTGTTCCCGGTGGCCAAAGCCAAAAGGAATACAGCCTTTTTTTAAAGAGTAATGCAAAAACTACAGTATTTTGGTACAGACGAGAGTGAAGTAAAGACAATGCCTTGTCCAGAGATCAAGTAGGCATGAGCTGACGGGGAGGTGGGCGGAGTTTAAAACATGCCCTTATAAAACCTGTTTCCTCCGCTACCGGTATGGAGAGACCTGTAAGGTCTAAAAAGGGCACTCTAATCGCAGTTAAGTGATTTTTTAACGTTACCTCAGATAAACGTTTCTGCTCAAACAGATAATATAAATAATTAAAAACTAATGCGACGATGCTTTGTCCAGAGACCATGTAGGCCTGAGCCGACGGGGAAGGTGGGCGGAGTTTAAAACCTGCCCACATAAATCACTTTCAGATAAATGTTTCTGCATGAACAGATAAATTAAATAATAAACAACCCACGCCACCGGGGGCACAGTTCGTGTTGTTCGAAGAATCCGAGACGTAAAAGCTTGCCAATGCGATGGAAACTGTCGCTTTGTAGACTGGGTATATTGATTCGTGAATATCTTGGTCACGTCGCTACCAGATGGTGCTAGCCACTTGGCCTCCTGACTGTCCAAAATGAACAAGTCCGCGAGGTTTCTAGGTTGCCAACTGTGTTCTAAGTGGAACAACCCGACCAGGAGTGACACTGGGTGCGGGCACCACGTGTTCAAATGCTGGTACCCCACTGCGCCGGCCACAGGGGCGCGATTAGCGAGACAACGCCTCGCTAATCCTGTAGTTTGTGGACTACGTGGCACATAAGAGACGCGTCTGGCGGCGGAAAATAGATAAATGGAAATCAACCTGTTCTCGTCCGTCATCAGAGCGTCAGGTTCGTCCGCCGGCGTTATCGGCCGGCGGGTGAGGTATGACTGTGAGTATCGCCATACACCTTGGCTGTGGCTGTCCCTCGCTTGCGAGCTCGGTATACTCCCTGAATGGGAGCCCTCGTCCGAGTCCTGTAAAGGTTTATGATAATTAAAAGCTCCCATAGCTCGTTAACACATTGAAAGTAGAGCTGGGGAGCAAAATCATAAAGTATACTAATTAAGGTAATTTATATTTAAGTGTATTAAAATAAATTACTATCAATAAACATAATATTATCATAATATAATCATAGAAAATATATATATGTTTATTATGATTCAGCTATTAAATTATTTCATTAACAAATAGAAATAAGATAGGGCTACCTGAGCTTAACGGCGTTGAACATACCGCAATGAGAGGTTCAAGTGCCGACACGACAGAGACTGGGGGAAAACTACCCCGCCCCCGTGAACTACCAGGTCACCTGGTGCAACACCGGTACTCCGCCCTGGAAAGAGAAATTTCCGGGGATTAATGCTCATAGGGTTGCACCCAAAAAAATGGTACAAAATATGTGCCTCAAAACCGCCGGTCAACGAACCGTAGCACTCCATCACTACTTTTCGTTGTCCCTTTAGATTCATATTAAAGATTTCAGCATATCTTTACCCGTCCAGAAGATTTACGCATATCTTCTGAACCCTCATAAAGATGAAGCATATCTTTATTAAAGATGAAGTCTTGCCAGTATCCCTTTACACTTGAAACACTAGTAAGATTCCGGCATCTTTTTATCCTATAAAAAGTCTAAGCCTATCTTAATCTCTAATCTGGCTTCTCCCAGAAGCCCTCATAGATCGCTGTCTTGAAGGCCGTGACACCCTATTGTATCAATCAATTGTTTGGCAAAATATCGCGAATTGCAAATCAGTTAATATAACCACCCAACGGTACAACCGCCGGGTTTTATATGCAATGTCAAACCAATTGTACCTGCCCCAGACCTCTTTGTAAAAAGGTCGCCGGGAGGGAAAGACTAAACCAACAAACGGCATTGTTTCAATGGCTTATTAAGGATTTCCGCATATCTTTTACCTGTCCAAAAGAATTAAGCATAACTTCTTAATCCTCATAAAGATGAAGCATATCTTTATTAAAGATGAAGCATATCTTTATTAAAGATGAAGCATATCTTTATTAAAGATGAAGTCTTTCAAGTATCCCTTTACACTTTCAATTGTTTGGCAAATTATCTTGAATCGCAAAACCGTTATTATAACCACTCAAAGGTACAACCGCCGGGTATTATATGCAATGTCAAACCAATTATACCTGCCCCAGGCCTCTTTGTAAAAAGGTCGCCGGGAGGTAAAGACCAAACAAACAGACAGCAATGTTTCAATGGCTTTGAAAAGCAGAGAAAACTAAGTCCAACAGGTGTCAGCCTGATCACCTAGAAAACTGTGTGGAGCCCCCCTCGACGGGTATAACCCAGGAAGCCTGATCCCAGGCTCGATCATAGAAAACTCAGTTTCTGATGAGCCCTCAAGCGACCAAACTCGTCGGGGTAACTTACCTATTTTAGCCATCCTGACTAAAGCTCGGTAAACAAAAACGGTGTCCTCGGAGCAATGAGAAAAACGCCGGAAAGGTAACCCACACTAAACTATACATGACAGGAGGGCGTAATGCATAAAGCAATGACTAACACAGGAGGCCTGATCCCAGGCTCGACCACAGAAAACGCAGTTTCTTATGAGCCCTCAAGCGACCAAACTCGTCGGGGTAACTTACCTATATTGAGCCATCCTGACTAAAACTAGGTAAACAAAAACGGTGTTCTCAGAGCAACGAGAAAAAAACGCTGGAAAGGTAACCCACACCAAACGAGACATTTTAACACCTTTTATACAAAGGGTGTGTGCAAAAATAGGGATACCTGAACAGGAGGGCGTAATGCATAAAGCCAAAAACCGGGGCAAAGGTAGCCATGACAGAGACTGGTGGGATACTAACTCCAGGGTCTGCATAGACCCGCCGGGGCCCAGCTCTGGAAAAAGCAAATTTCCAGGAATTAATGCTCATAAGGTTAACCCAAACATGTTCGCACACAAGTGTTAAATAACCCGCCGTGTAACGAGACGTAATACTCAACGACTACAGCCTGCTACGCGGTGGGGTTTCCTAAGTAAAAGATTTCAGAATACCTTAATTTGTCCAAAAGATTTATGAATACCCTCTTGACATAATATATAAAGACCAGCATGGTGTTTATAACTGATTAAGTCTTTCCGGTGGTGTTTGTTTCAAGATTCAATTTTGGAAAAACCCCACCTAAAAAAGACGCCGGCCCCCGAATTATCTCGTAGATAAAAAACTGGGAAGCCTGACAAATATACGAGATCTAACTTCTCCCGAAGTATCGTTTTAGATCGCCGTATGATGAAGGCGGTGATACAAAACGTATCCCTCAATTGTCTGGTTAACTAACTGAATTGTAAATTCGTTATTCCCATTCCTCCAAGGAGCACCCGCCGGGTGAATATTAGTTGAAAAAACGTTAACCACAATTGTGCCCTAAAGCGCCGTATGTTGAAGGAGGCGATACACAATGCATCCCTCAATTGTCTGGTCAACTAAACAGAATTTTGCAAATTCGGGCATCCCACCCTTCCAGGTTGCACCCGCCGGGTGATTTAAAGTTTTAAAAGTTAACCCCAATTGTTCCTAACCCCACTTCTTTATAAAAGATCGCCGGGGAGGAAATACAAATATTGCGAATTGCAAATCAGTTAATATAACCACCCAAAGGTACAACCGCCGGGTTTGACATGCAATGTCAAACCAATTGTACCTGCCCCAGACCTCTTTGTAAAAAAGGTCGCCGGGAGGGAAAGACTAAACAAACAAACGGCATTGTTTCAATGGCCTATTAAAGATTTCAGCATATCTTTTACCTGTCCAAAAAGAATTAAGCATAACTCCTTAATCCTCATAAAGATGAAGCATATCTTTAATAAAGATGAAGTCTTACAAGTATCCCTTTACACTTGAAACACTAGTAAGATTCAGGCATCTTTTTATCGCATAAAAAGTCTAAGCCTATCTTAATCTCTAATCCGGCTTCTCCCAGAAGCCCTCATAGATCGCCGTCTTGAAGGCCGTGATACCCTATTGTATCCATCAATTGTTTGGCAAATTATCTCGAATCGCAAATCCATTAATATAACCACCCGCCGGGTTTGATATGCAATGTCAACCCAATGATACCTGCTCCAGACTTCTTTGTAAAAAGGACGCCGGGAGGTAAAGACCAAACAAACAGACAGCAATGTTTCAATGGCTTTGAAAAGCAGAGAAAACCAAGTCCAACAGGTGTCAGCCTGATCACCTAGAAAACTGAGTGGAGCCCTCCTCGATGGGAATAACCCAGGAAGCCTGATCCCAGGCTCAACCTTAGAAAACGCAGTTTCTGATGAGCCCTCAAGCGACCAAACTCGTCGGGGTAACTTACCTATTTTAGCCATCCTGACTAAAACTCGGTAAACAAAAACGGTGTTCTCGGAGCAACGAGAAAAACGCCGGAAAGGTAACCCACACTAAACGATACATTACAGGAGGGCGTAATGCATAAAGTAATGAATAACACAGGAAGCCTGATCCCAGGCTCGACCACAGAAAACGCAGTTTCTTATGAGCCCTCAAGCGACCAAACTCGTCGGGGTAACTTACCTATTTTGAGCCATCCTGACTCAAACTCGGTAAACAAACACGGTGTTCTCGGAGCAACGAGAAAAAACGCCGGAAAGGTAACCCACACCAAACGAGACATTTTAACACTTTTTAAACAAAGGGTGTGCGCAAAAATAGGGATACCTGAACAGGAGGGCGCAATGCATAAAGCAAAAACCGGGGCAAAGGTAGCCATGACAGAGACTGGTGGGATACTTACTCCAGCTTCTGCATAGACCCGCCGGGACCCAGCTCTGGAAAAAAAGAAAATTTTCAGGAATTAATGCTCATAAGGTTAACCCAAACATGTACGCACACAAGTGTTCAAGAACCCGCCGGGTAACGAGACGTAATACTCAACGACTACAGCTCGCTACGCGGTGGGGTTTCCTAAGTAAAACATTTCAGAATATCTTAATATGTCCAAAAGATTTACGAATACCCTCTGACATAATATATAAAGACCAGCATGGCATTTATAACTGATTAAGTCTTTCCGGTGGTGTTTGTTTCAAGATGCAATTTTGGAAAAACTAAAAAAGACGCCGGCACCCGGATGATCTCGTAGATCAAAAGCTGGGAAGCCTGACAAATATACGAGATCTAACTTCTCCCGAAGTCTCTTTTTAGATCGCCGTATGTCGAAGGCGGCGATACAAAACATATCCCTCAATTGTCTGGTTAACTAACTGAATTGTAAATTCGTTATGCCCATCCTTCCAAGGAGCACCCGCCGGGTGTGAATAATAGTTTTAAAAAAACGTTAACCCCAATTGTGCCCTAAAGCGCCGTATGTTGAAGGAGGTGATACACAATGCATCCCTCAATTGTCTGGTCAACTAAACTGAATTTTGCAAATTCGGGCATCCCACCCTTCCAGGTTACACCCGCCGGGTGATTTAAAGTTTAAAAGTTAACACCAATTGTTCCTATCCCCACTTCTTTGTAAAAGATCGCCGGGGAGGAAATACAACAACAGCATAGTTTTATATTGGCTTTGCAAAACCGAAAAAACTACAAACAACACGTGTCCGTATGAACTCTGTTAGATGGGTACTGCCAACCCGCCGGGAAACATAAGGAGCCTGCAACAGGCATCCCAGAGACGCCGTCCTGGGGAGCTACAGACACCCACTCGCCGGGGAAACAAGCCTGTTTTAAAACCACGCGTGGCCAAAACTCGGCATCCAGCCGGGGTTATCAAGGTGAAACCTTGAAAAATCCGCCGGAAAAAACCCACCTCGTTCAGATACCATCTGAACGCACCACCGGACCGAGGCGTAGCCAAAACACAACTAACGCCGGGCCCAACATAGTCCGTGGAAATAGCCAATACACAACTAACCCAGGACACATAAATAGTCCGTGGAAATGGCCAATACACAACTAAACCAGGACACACATGACACAGTAGTACATATTGAAAAAATAAATCAATAACACTTGTATATGTGGTAAAGCTACGAGAGGCTGGCTAGGCCTAGGCAGACGGATAACATTAACATGTCGGAATAAAAACAAAAGCACTGAATTATATCACAACAGGAACCACCGCCAACACCCCACTGTAGCAAATACTTCCGGCACAGGGAAGAACTGACTCAGGACCCAGAAAAAACTTCACTAAGTGAAGAAAAATACGCTGGGAACGTCAGCAAAAATACGCTACCTCATCAGAAAGATAAAAGGAAGCAATAACGCGTAATGAAAGCCGCCTGCATCACAAAGCTAGCTAACTGTGAAAAAGTTCACCTGTCTACAACAGGACCACGAGGGTACATCCGAAATAGATGCCCCAAACACACGACCCAAAATACACTGCACTGCGGGCAACCAGCCCAGGACACTCCTGCTACGCCTATCCTAACCTTACTCGATACATCCCGGAGTAAACAAATGAGAAAAAACTCACTAGGGACGCAGCAAATGCGGAAGCAGCGGAGCGTGGAGAGACACGTCCGGGCCGGCTGATCGCAGAGCAGAGAAGGAAGAATGACGCCTGAATCAGCGTCTGGTCAAAGATCCTCACAAGTACATCCACGATATGATGGAAAGCTTAGTGGATAGTTATTCTTATTTTGTTTTTGTTTTTATTTTTTACGAAGTTTTTTCGTAGTGAGAACCCAATTCATAATGACTGAAGCCATGAGTGAGGTCGCGTGCGCTCATGATGAAGGCTCCTCAGATTTTAAATGCTCTGCGCGATAGATTCAAACTACGGCGGATTAGTGTTTGAAGAGGATGCCTTATGTAATAGGCATGTTCGTCAATGATGGAGGGGCCACTAATAAATATAACCTTGTCCAGTTCCCTAGTTCTCAGTGCGTCGGTATAGTCTAGTCCTGTAACTCTGAAGGGTTCTAGATGATTAACGCGGCACTCCGGCAAAGGTGGAGCAGGTCCAGTCGTAAATGGTCTTCCTTTTAGTCTACGGCACACAACACACCTTTTGACTACTCGTCGAACTCTGGGTATCCACCAGTTGAGACGCAATTTAGAAATAAAATGGTGGACCCCGTAGTGCATTACTTCCTCGTGTGTGCATTGTACCAGTAGATCGGTGACATGGTGTGTCACAGGCATCAGGATAGGATTGTTGGCACAGTCGTCTACACCTGACCACTTTAGACGTCCCTCACATCTAATAATGTCATTCTTCAGGTGTAGCCTTAGTTGATGCACAATGTTAGGCATTTTAATCTTACCAGAACTTCTCATGGACTCTAATTCCTGACTGAAGGATTCCCTTTGAACCCATCTAATTAGTGTTACCTCAGCTGCTTTTATTTCTTTTGCATTTAAGCTTTGACCCAGATTGCAGAGTCGTCCTTGTAGCCTGGCCTTTATGTTGGTGATATAACGCAACACCCAAGCTACGACCCTGACTAATTTATTGTACCCACCGATCCTTACCCACTCTAACATAGGACTCGGTGTTGACGTTGGTTGAATGACAGCTGTCACCGTTTCTAAAGGCAAAGCTAACTCAACCTCGGCATTCCATACAGTCCAATCCCCTTCGTGGAGCAGCCATTTTGGGCCTTGCCACCACAGGTCGGACTTAATCAATTTGGACACCGTTACTCCCCTACTTGTTAAGTCACTGGGGTTGTCTTTGGTTGGTACATAATGATAGAAGGCGTTTGGTAGTAGGGATCGTATTTCATCCACCCTATTGCGCACATAGACGGGCAATGTCCTTTGACTATGTACCCAGCTTAGTGCAATTTGGCTATCGCACCATACGTGTACCGCCCTTTGTTGCAGTTCCTTATCGTATGAAGTGCGTACATGGTTAACCAAACGTCCCAATAGCAGCATGGCAGTTAATTCCAATTTGGGAATCGTGACCCCCTTTACCGGTGCAACCTTAACCCGGGCGGTGAGTAAATTAATCCCAAACGAGGTAACACAATAAATAGCTACTCCATACGCTATGGCACTCGCATCACAGAATGCATGTAAAGACATGGGTCCAAATGCGGCCACTTGGCGCGGTAACTCTAATGTACATAGGGTGTTATAATTTTCTAGTAAGGACCTACCCTGTTCAATAAGATCGTCGGGTAATTTTTCGTCCCACCCCACGTTGCGTCTCCACATTTCTTGTATTAGAATCCTAGCTCTGATGGTAACAGGTAATGCTAAACCTAAAGGATCAAAATATTGCACGACTTTACTTAACAGACTACGTTTTGTGTGCGTCCCTGTCTGTTTAGTATAATCTCTGTTCCGGTACATCAGTATGTCTTTCCCTGGTTGCCATATCATCCCCAAGATTCTGGCATATTCTTGGTTATCAGAAGCTACCCCATCTATTATCAGACTATCCCGAAGCAACACAGAATTTGAAACCCACTCGCGGAGAAACAGATGAGCCTCAGTGAACAACCTACTAGCCTGCCTGTAGTTTGCAACTAGTTCCTTTTCACTATCACTAGACCCCTGCAAATTGTCTATGTACAATCCGCGAGAGAGTACAGTCGTGTCTTCTTCAGAATCATCAAGATGTTTTTTAATGGTCGCGTTTAATAGAAATTGCGAATATGTTGCGCCAAACAAGACTACCTTAAACCGATAGGTTAGTATGGGACTCTCGGGGTCGTCGATATTTTCGAACCAGAGGAACCGGGTGATGTCTCTACTTCTGCAGTTTCACCATCAAGAAGGCCTTTTCAATATCGCTGGTGAATGCGTATCGTCCCAGTCTAAATCGCAGTAATTGCCGAGATAAATCCGACACCATTGAAAGGCCGGTCAATAGACAGTCATTTAGACTGGGACTATGGCCTAGGTGGGCTGAGCAGTCATATACCACTCGGATGGGAGTGGTAACACTATCCTTCTTTACCCCTGGCGGGTGCCCAACCCCGAAAGGGGTTGAAATAGGGGAGCTATCCCCCCGCCAAAGGCGGCTTCCTAGGGCCTTTCCTAGCTGATGCTGAGAGGATTAGGTTCTAGTCATGTGGTGATGGGCTGGTCTATCAGAGTGAGAACTGAGCGATCTCTGCCATACCCATAGCTTACTCTGACTGTTCCTTTTACTTATATATTTTCTAGATCTCAAGTGACGGCGTCTCTTGCGTGGATTAACCTCCTAATCTACCAAGATTGGAAGCCAAAGCGTCATATCTTTCCTTTGCCCCTCAACTTTCTCTTCATAATTGCTGAGGGGCACAGGGCCCTGGGTGGGGCTTTGGTTTCCCAGGCGTTTCCGCGCCCTCCTCAGCTCCCCGCCATGGAGTGGCTTCGGTCACCCAGGCTTTATTGTGGTCGGCAGGGAGGGTTCTGTGGGCGCGCTCGGTTGTGACCTTGGCCTTGCTCGGGCCTTGGGGCTGTTCGGCCAGGCAGCTTGGGGAAAAACAACAACAACAAACCCCATGATGTGCGAGGTAATGGACCTTCCCGGTACTCCCTGGCTCATCCACATCGACGACCTCGATAAACCCTCGGTCGAGATAATTTTTAAAAACCTCGTCATAAGCCTTGTAGGTATTTACCTAATTGTATTTACCTAATTGTAGTTTACAGGAGTTGAGCTAAGCTCGTGTATTCCCGTCTCTCAGTCTACATTTTATCCAATTTATTCTTGAAAATATGGATGTTCCTTGCCCCTACCACCTCCTCCTCCAGCCCATTCCATTTGTCAATACATCTATAGGGGAAGCTAAACTTCCTGATATCGTTCTTGCAGGTAGGTCTTTTTACTTTGTAGCTGTGGCCTCTAGTTATTCCTGTATCCATAATTAATATATCCTCCCTATCCAGCCTCTCCAGCCCCCGGGTACATTTGTACATCATTATCATGTCTCCCCTCTCTCTCCTCTCTTTTAGACTCGGTAGATTTAATTTGTCTAGCCTCCCTTCATATGGCAGTTCTCTGAGACTTGGAACCAATCTAGTGACTGCTCTCTGGATTCTTTCTAACTTGTGAATATGCTTCTTTAGATGCGGGGACCACACCACTGCTGCATACTCCAATCTTGGTCTAATCATACTCTTCATAATTTTCGCTATCATGGTCTCATCCAAGTAGTTCAGAGCAACTTTCATATTCCCGGCCATTGCATACATTCCGCTAAAGAGCTTGTTAATATGTTTCTCTGGCGACAAATTATCTTGTATAATCAACCCTAAATCTTTTTCTTTTTCGGCCTTGCTAATTATAATATCTCCCATCCTGTACTCCCAATTTGGTCTATTCACACTTCTTCCTATATTTAACACATGGCATTTACTTATATTAAATTTCATTTTCCACTTGGTGCTCCATTCGTATATTTTATCTAAATCCCCTTGCAGCTCCTCACAACTACTTTTATTTGTTATTTGTCTCATAATTTTTACGTCATCTGCAAACATTGACATGTAAGAGTTTATGCCTATCGGCAGGTCATTCACGTACATAAGGAACATGAGAGGTGCCAACACAGATCCCTGCGGCACACCACTCTCAACTTTCCGCCACGATGAATAAGTTCCTCTAATGTTGGTCCTCATTTCCCTATCTGTTAAATAGCTCTCCATCCATTTCAGCAAACTCCCCCCGACACATCCTAGCGTCTCAAGCTTAGATAACAATCTCTTATGTGGTACCTTATCGAATGCTTTGGAAAGGTCTAAGTAGACGCAGTCCACCCATCCGCCTCTCTCTTGGAGTACATCTATCACCCTACTGTAATAACATAGCAAACTGGTAACACAAGATGTCCCTTCTCTGAATCCAAATTGCTTTGGGGTTATTATCTTCTTTCTCTCCAACATTTTCATCCATCTCTTCCTAATTAACTTTTCACAAATCTTGCATACAATACTAGTAAGTGAAACTGGTCTATAGTTTAGAGGGTCCTCAGGGTTTCCATTCTTGTATATCGGAATGATATTAGCTCTTTTCCATTCAACAGGAACCTGTCCTTTATCTAAGGAAGCTTGAATTATGTCCCTCACTGGCTCCACTAATTGCTCTGCACACTCCTTTAAAACCCAGGCAGACACTTCATCCGGTCCCATAGCTTTCCTTACTTCAAGTCCTCTCATCGCAGATAACAGCTCATCTCTAGTTATTTCAATCTTACTAAGACCACTCTCCAGTACTCCCGCCTGTGGTTCGTCAAAACCTTCCTCTCTAGTAAAAACTGACCCCAATTTGTTATTCATTACCTCACACATGTCCGATACATTTTCATACGTCCTAGCATCAACTCTTAATTTAGTAATTTGTTTCTTTACCTTCAACTTACTGTTTATATATTTATAAAATAATCTAGGGTCACTTTCACATTTATTTACTATGTTCTTCTCATAGTTCATTTTAACTTGCCTAATTATGTTAACATATTATCTATTCCTCTCCTGTTTATATTTATTCCGATTACTCTCAGTGTTCCTTCTTCTTAATCTAGCCCAAGCTGCATCACGCCTACCCAAAGCTCTTTTGCATTTCAAATTAAACCAACCTTTCTGCTTAGTAAAATTTCCAGTTTTATATCTTGGGACAAACAGATTGGTTCCTACTCTATAAATTTCGAGGAATCTACTATATTTACCTTGTACGTCCTGTTCCTTCAAAATAAGATCCCAATCTACTCCCTCTAAATATCTTTTCAAGGATACATAATCAGCTTTACTATAATTTAATCTGTCATTTATGTAGCTATTGTCTAATCTATTGGCATTACTCGAGGTCAACTTCCATTTTAGTAATAGGTGATTACCTACAGGACATAGATAGTTTATATCACTAATTTCGTGAGGATCTTTTGTAAAAATCAGATAGAGTTTAGAAGGTTCGTTATTACCCCTCATTCTTGTATTTTCCTTCACATGTTGTGCAAGTACATTTTCCGTTACCAACTCCACTAGCCGACTTCCCCAAGATCTCTGATTTGGCCCTGCATCTCCCGATTCCCAATCAACCTCACTACAGTTGAAATCTCCTACCAAGATCAATCGATTCTTCCTTAAAAGCAATCTTCTCAACGACTGAATCATATCCTCTACCATCTCCTCAAACTCCAACTCCCTCCATGCTCTGGTCTTTGGTGGCATGTAAGCTACTGCTATGTCTAGTTTTTTCCTTCTATATCATTGAGTTCAACTGCCATTATTTCTGCCTTGTCATTATTTAACTCCACGTGCTTTGCTGTCATAGGGTTCTTAACTAATACTGCCACTCCACCTCCCCTTTTACCCTTTCTATCATTTCTCCATATATTATATCCTTCACTAAACACTATGTTGCTGTCAAAGTCCTAGTTCAGCTTTGTCTCTGTCAAACAGACTATCTGTGGTTGATCTTTTCTTAATATATTATCTAACTCTACCTTTTTACTGTTTATTCCATCTATATTAGTGTAGTAGCACAGTATATTTGAATCCACCTCCTTGTTTCTCTTCCCTCTCTGCCTCCTACCAGGTTCACCTCCTCCTCCATCCCTTCCCTGACCCAGTTCCACCTCCCCCGCTAATTCTATTCTCCTCTCCCCTCTCTCTCCCTCTGTTCCACCCTCTCCACCACATCCTGACTCTCTCTCCGGTCCCCTGCTCCCTGCATTATCTCTCGCTCCGTCTCCTTGCTTTGACTTCGTACTTGTCTCTCTGTCTCTTTCCCTATCACTCCTCTTACTTTCGGTTCTTGGTGGCTCCTGATGTACCACTTCCTTACTTGCCCTTCCCTTATTCTCCAAAAAAATTTCTTCTTTTGCTCTTCAGACAACTTTCCATTCTCTTCATCAGCCTTAGCTTGGAGTTCCCTTAACTGTTCTCGTTCTTCTACACTTAGGTCCTTTTTTACCCTTATATGATTAAAATGTAAAACTTTCAAACTAAACAAACCAAAATTGGGACAAGGACAATATAAAGTCAAATTAAATTATCAAAATCGCTATGTGGAAACAACGCTTACTAAAATGAAAACTATTAAATAAAAGAACACAATCCACCACATAGGGTGTACATTACTACATGAGCAAGTTAATCTGTTTCCCAAGCAAACTAATCGCACATATAACAACGCACTATCGTCACGTTAAAGGAAGTAGTCAAGTTTGGGAAGTCATTCAGCTCTGTCGAATTTAATTTCCAGCTCACATTGGCTACTGCTTCTGCTGTTGATCTAAACTTTAGTTCCACTCTTAGTGGTCTCATCTCGCCCTTCTTATATATTCCTAACCTTCTCACCTCCTCCAGTTCTTTTACCCATCCATAACCCTCGTCTAAGTAATCCAGTATCCCCTTGACTTTCACAACATCCCTTTCCTTTCTTACCTTCATATCTGCCAGGTGCTCTTCCACATCTCCAAAGATTACTACACACTTACCTCTATCTATTGTCTCTCTCACTACCTTCTCTTTCTTCTTTAAAACTTGCACTACATTTTTTTCAAACTCTTTCTTTTCCTTTTCTCTCTCTTCCTTCTGCTCCTTCACAATTTCTTCAAGGGCTACCATCGTGGCACTCTCTACCCTTGTCCACTCATTTTTTACCTCACTAATTCCTTTTACTTCCTCACTCAGGTGGCCCTCATATTCCTTAAGCTGAGCCTTGAGTGCCACATTTTCCGCCGCTAACTCGTCTACTCTGGCCATTACTGCCTCTAGGCTGTCACTTACTGGCCTAGGCCTATCCACCCCGCTAGTAACGCCACACATATCGGACAAAACTTCTACTTTAGCCCCTAACTCCTTCCTCCAATTTTCCATCACTCCCCTCCATCTCACAAGACCCATCAATTGTTTTTTCATACTTGCCAACTGATCATCCTTGTCCTCGGTGATAAAGCCTTCAAATTCATATTCCTCCTCATCCCCAGCTAGGCTTTCACGCCTTCCCGCCATCGCGAGGTGGTCGTCTGACAGCCTAAAAACAACAATCGCCCCACTAGGTGCTAGGTTCTTGGGCTAATTTCCGCTGCAAGGCGCGTAACTTACCCAACGCTAAACCGTAATTGGTTGGCAAACTGATATTCTCATGTTTCCAGGGTAGACAAACTTCGTATTGTTTTTCCGCGGTCAAGTAACGCACAGATTCCGAGAACTTCTCTATCGCGTATTTTGATTCCTGGTCATTCTCCACAGGTTTAATTCCTATGTGGTCTAGTTTCCACAGTCTTTCTAGATTGAACTCGGCAGCTGACTTTGGGTCCTCAATGTGAGTATCATCTTCAGTGAACTCTTCTGCCGCGGTCGTGCTCATCCTCAACACGGATACCGTGTCAACCAGAACATTTGACTGGGTAGTTTGGACTGTACCACTCATGCAGTAGCCAAACTTAGTGGGGATCAAGATTACTCCACTCTCTCTTTTAAAACCCGGGTGTACTACATAATAATAATCTGCTCCTAACAGTATGTGCACCTCCTTCAAGTCACCTACGGGATCAGACAGGTAAATACCTTTCTTACGAAGTGCATGCTCTACTTTGTTAATTCCTACAGATTGATAGTCTGGGAGTTCATCTACCACTACACACTGTAAGAAGTGTTTCTTCTTACGGTAGATGTAAGCAACTTCAACAACTTCGTAGTCTCTACTGTCTGTCACTCCTGTAAAACCTTGCAACCTAAGGGTCTCACTACCTACTACACGGTGTTTTAGACCGTCTAACACCGATCTCTTTATATAGGATCGTTGTGAGCCCTGGTCTAGGAGTAGCCGACAGACTTGTGTCCTGCCATAACCCTCTATGGGTATCTTGATTGTGGGTAAAATGGTGGTGTCCTTCCTACTGCCTAGCATTAGTGTTGCAGTACCCCCTACTTTTTCATCCTTGACTGGACTACCTGTGGGGCATAATTTGTCAAAGTGATGACCCTCACAGTTGCGACAGGGCCTCAAATAGGAAGCAGTACATTTACCCTGCATACCATGGTCCTTACTCAGACAACCCTTGCACAATTTTAGCTTCCTTGCTTGAGCTAATTTGGCTTCATTGGTTTGATATTTGGTGCAGCTTAGACATTTATGCTTGGGATTGTTGCATAGCCTACATGCCATTTGTGGTTTCTTTCGTGACTCTTCAACCTTCCCTTTAGAACCTACCATCATATTAATTGAACCCCTTGCTGTTGTCCCTTTTGACCCTCCCACCGTCCTACCATTGTTCAATTGTATGTTGCTAATCTCCTTGCTAAATGCCTCTTTCAACTCCTCCAAGTTAAAAGTACGAACCTTATCTAGAATAGCTAGAGGTAATTTCTGTCTTAAAATTATGACCAGCATTTCTTGTGAGGTTACCCACAATGCATCTAATGATCTTGTATGACACTCCATATCTGCCCTGAACTTTGTCAGTTCATCGACCCTGTACCTAGGTTGTGCTAGGTTCAACAGGGCGTTCACATGGGCTACCTTGAGCTGGTCGGTGTCTCCATACGTCGCCTGTAATAACCTCACAACACTATCATAATAACCTCACAACACTATCATAATAACCTCACAACACTATCATAATTTTCACCTACGATGGAAAAACCTTCTACCAAATGTAAAGCTTCATCCTCGAGTTGGCCTTCAAGATAATGGAACTTTCGTACATCGTCAAGTTTTGATTCATGCACTGTTGATTTAAAGACGTCCCAAAATGCTAACCACTCGGTCAAGTTTCCCCTGAACTTCGGTAAATTTAATTTGGGCAAGTTGACTTCACGACGGGGATCTGTCTGCTTGGCAGCGCTGCTAGTCGAGGTTATCTCTACCTTCTTCACCGCCCTTCGCAGTAAATGTATTGCCTCTAAATGGGCGATATCATGGACAGCGCGCTGCTCGTACTCCGCCTGAATATCTGACTCTTCCTCCAAACCTGATACTATACTTTCATTCAGGGAGCTATCCGATCATAGGTAGTTTGTAGGTATTCTAACTTAGCCTCTAGCTGTTCAGGAGTTGCACTAGCTACAAAGTCTTCCAAATCGGACGTTAGCCTAGTGATCAGACCCCTCAAACCCCCTCTCTGGTTTTTCAAGACTGTGATAGACATAATTATGTTTTTTTTTACCTTCTGGTTTACTAGCCATTAAATTAATTACACGAATTAGCCTAACCCTTCGTCAGCCAATACGGACCTCTATAATAAGTCTCAATCGTGAAATATAAGCACACCTTTTAGTAATTGTCATATGTACTTACAATTTCAGTCCACATATGCAATATTATATCACATTAGCCTACCCTTCATAGATTAATGTAATTAAAGTAAAGAGGTAGAAATGATTATATAAACCGCTTACCTTACACAATACAGTACCACGAGAGATTGGGATATGAGTAAACAATGAAGGAAATATGAGATGGTAGGTCAGTCATGAGTCAAAGAAAATAGTAGATAATAATGAAATTAGGGAAACAAATGCAGGGTTAACAAAAAATAAAGAAAAGAAAAAAGAAAAGAAAGAAGGATAATTTACTGGGGGAAGGTGATGGGCGGGATGCAGAACTTAGGGAGTCGCAGGCTTATCACTCCGGCATCACGCTCTAGCCATCGTTTAGTCATGACCGTGATCTTGTCATGCAGGATCTTGTTAGTGTCGAGGTCTAGATGGACACCGTTGATGTCAAGATCCTGCGGTTTAGACGAAACCGACAAAAAGCGATGGCGCGTCACATCTAACCTACAGCGCAATGACCGGTTAACCGAATTCCTGATTTTATTTTACTGCTCTGCTGCCATTCCCCATACTCTAGAGCGGTATTCTAGGGAAATCAGGATGCATTTCCCTCCCGTGTCCCTCTCGACAGCCAGAGCCAGGTCCCTTAATGCTGCAGCCAGAGCACGGGATTCGGTGTCGGGGGTTATGTCGTTGCCCCCAATGAGTAAATAGGTGTGGAGGGGCCGGTATAATACCAGCCTACCCCACTCATCGGAGGACTTAAGACTTGTGAAATTAGCCCCCGGCACCCCAAAGTAGCGGAATTGAAATTTCCGATCCCCGGTCGCTCCCCTGTAGTCAACAGGGCCCTGGTCTGCTGCCCTCAGTTGGGTTGCGTATGAGTGGCCGAAGATCGCTATTCGATCTACCTCGGCCACTACTTGCACCGGTTTATACCCCAGACCTACACCACCCGGATCCTTTGCTTTACAACCTCCCTCAACATTGCCCTTGCTCATGCCTAACTTAGGAAATTTAACTGTGGGCCAAAGTCCTGAGGTCTGGGCACCAATATGGCGGATTTAACCCGGCAAGCGCGATAGGCCTCACGGAAGGCTTCCTATAGGGAACGCGATAGGCCTCACGGAAGCAAGACCATAAAAAAAGCTTTCCAAAAAAAAAAAAGGGCCTATCAAAACAAAGGAATTTGTCTCTAGGTGAGATAATTCCCCTCCAGTACTCATCCATGTAAATCTCACCCACCCCCCTCCCCTCCTTCCCCACCTTATTCCCCCCTCCCTCCCCTCCTCAATTATCACCTATTTTCCCTCTTATTATCATCATTTATCGGTTATTTTTCTCTCCCGCGATAATGTAGCACAAGTGGGTTGCAGAAAAGATCGTTATGTAACACCCAGACACCGGCCCACACCGCCCCGCTCGTCTCAGTTACCTCACAGACAGCGAGAGAGGAGGGTTGCCTGTGGCTCTCTCTCGCCTGAGATTATGACCGGGTGGCCAATATCTTCGTTTTTCACCACCCAAATGCTTTTCCCACTTATTTTAGCACTCTTGAAGGTTCATATATACATCATATATGTAAAATAAAAGCATACCGAAAACAAATAATGCTCTATATTGTAAATATAACGAATTCTGTCAGAATCCAAGGCTAGAAATGCACAAATAACTACCCTAGCCCCTAGGTCTATTTCGCGCTTGTCAGGTTAAGGAAGATAAGTTTACTCTAGGCTACCTAAGACTGAAAAGGTCCGCTCATATAACATGTAAATTAATAATAATACCGGGAGTGTAACTCGATCACTATTAAAATCACCATAGAATATTGCAGTTAGGCAAGGTGGAAATGTTGATGGAGGGTAGGCAAATGGCTACTATTCGAACACCATTGGATGTTTACCTCAAGGTGACCACGAGGGTGCACCTTAACAAATAATTAATAAATAAGGTTAAAGAAAGTTAAATCATGATAATAAGGCTTAGCGGTCAGTCGGTCTGTCTGTAGGATGAAATTGAGTTTAAGTTAATGATGAGAGCTGGATGAAACCGGAATCAGGATCGCAGCGAACTAAAGAGTGGAGTTGTTGCTAGGACGATGTATAAAAGTGCTCTGACGCGGTGCGCCACAATCCAAGACGTCATCGTCTTACGCTACGAATCTAGCGGCTACTGCTAAGTTAGTAGCGGATATCTAGCGGTAAATATCGCACCGCTTTCATATTATGGCATGGTTTATATGATAAATCATATATGCATTCCTAAAGACACTTAACCCTCTCCGACATATGACACGATTTTGAGCCGATTATGGATACTTGAAAGCCTTTGTTACCATCAGGGGTATTTAGAAACATTTAGTTTAGTTACTTCAACCTCTGCAGTTGTCTTTGAGTTACCTGTGGGCAGAAAACTAATTTTGGAGAGGTAATTATAAGAGTGAGAGAACTCTATTTCTTATTGCTAATCTGGCAACCTCTGCATCATATGAGTCTGAAGGGGTTAAATACTATACTTTCGTATAATAGGCCTTATTTAACTTATTAAGCTTACATACTGTACAAACTGTATCTAGGGTATGATACATAGAAAATGTATGTTATACCACTGACTATCGTGAATCCACGATACACCCAAAGCAATAGAGCCGTGGTGGTCCAGTGGTGAGCACGCTCACGTGTGAATCTGCAAGACCCGGGATCGAATCCCTGCCACGGCGGATACTTAGTGGGTGTGGTAGTACGTCCTAGCATGTTTCACATGCTCGCACCCAGTCAGGGGACATCCTGACGACATATACAGACTAAACACACATAACAAAGCCACTCCAACGGCTTCCTCTCTCTCCAACACCCCTTCTCCCCTCGCAACACTCTTCTCTGAGCTAGTGCCGATACAAATGGCCAGTCCTGTATAGAATCGTGAGGTTCAGAGTCGTAAAGATTCCAGGACGAGCTCCATAGAAACTGAAACTGAGTAAACTTTTTTGCAAATTGTAGAACTTTTTGTTGTCTGTAGACTGCCGTTGAGATGACGTTATCTATATGGACTTCCAGAAAGCGTTTGAAAAAATCCCACATAAATGCCTAGCTATTACAAAAACTGACTGGGTATAGCATTACAGAAAGCGTTTACAACTAGATTGTATCGTTCTTGACCATGAGGAAACAGAGAGTACACATTAAAGGAAATTACTTTGACTGGGCTAATGTTCTGATTGGTATACCTCAGGGAAGTGTACTTGGACCAATTCTCTTTGTACTATTTATAAATGACCTTCCAGATTGTGTAAAATCATCCACATAAGTGTTTGCAGACGATACCAAGATATTCCGTAGGATCGAGACTAGACAGGATCAAGCAACACTCCAAGAAGACCTAAATGCACTGCAAACCTGGTCAGAAGATAGTCTCCTACCCTTCCACCCAGACAAATGCAAACATCTTAAAATATGCGGAAGATGTAAAACACCAAGAGAAACTGACTACCACCTAAAGACACAGGACAACCAAGTACATGAAATAAAGAAGGTTAACTACGAAAAGGATCTTGGCATAACAACAGATGGTTATCTATCATTCGAAAATCACATACAGGACAAAGTGAATAAAGCAAATCAAATAATGAGAATGATACAAAGAGCTTTTATATCCTTGGACATATCCATGCACCTTTCGTAACCTTTTTAAAACTATAGTTAGACCCCATTTGGAATATGCTCAGTCAGTGTGGTTTCCATATAAGGTAAAGGACATGAGAGCAGTTGAGAATATACTCGGAATATCCTCAAAGTTGGTACTGGGATTGCAGTCACTTAGCTTTCCAGAATGTTTGAAAACATTGAACATCAATCCTACCATGGCTTATAGTGTAAAGTCAGTGAAAATAAGTTATCCTAAGCTGAACAAGATGCGGAAATATACTTGAGCCAACCAGGCCACCCAAGTGAGATATCTATTGATCTAACTGGTAGAGTGACTGCCTCATAACCCAAGGGCCCCTGTAAAGCCAGTGAAAATAGGTTAGCCTAAACAGTAATCGGATGTGGAAATACCCTGAGCCGACCAGGCCAAGTGGGATATCTCTATTGGTCTAACTGGTAAGGTGTCTGCCTCACAACCCAAAGGTCGAGAGTTCGAGCCCCCACCAGGGCTTGATATTTTCGGGAGGCTATTCCCGCATCTAACGAAGTTTAGGTGTGCTGGTAAAATTGTTCAGATGGTTGAGAGTAAGATCGGAGCTCCATAAATCCTCTTTCGGGTATGGTGTAAAAACCAATTCCTACAGGACAAGGAAGGGAATAGGAGAGTACAGGGAGTGTAGTGAGAACTCGCTTGGGTTGGGTTGTGGAATGTGGAGTTGCCGGCCGCTCAAGCGAGTTGCCAACTGGGCCGTTAGTGTGTCTGTGTAGCACACGGTGCGTGTGGTGCACCGCTCAGTGAAGTTGACTCACCATTCCCGTTCACCTCTCTGACGGACTCCGGTCGGTTTCGGCTCAGGCTTGTTCCTCTCTGTTCGGAGCCTTCGCTTCCCGGAAGGTGAAGTAGTGTAAAGTCAGTGAAAATAGGTTATCCTAAACAGTAATCGGATGCGGAAATACCCCGAGCCGACCAGGCCAAGTGGGATATCTATTGGTCTAACTGGTAAGGTGTCTGCCTCACAACCTAAGGGTCGAGAGTTTGAGCCCCCACCAGGGCTTGATATTTTCAGGAGGCTATTCCCGCATCTAACGAAGTATAGGTGTGCTGGTAAAATTGTTCAGATGGTTGAGAGTAAGATCGGAGCTCCATAAATCCTCTCGGGTTATGGTGTAAAAAACAATTCCTACATCCCGAGTTCAATTCCCGCACAGGGCATATTTTTGGGATGCTATTTTCGCATCAAACAAAGTTTAGATGTTATGGTAAAATTGTTAAGAAGGTTGAAAGTAAGATCGGAGCTCCATAACTCCTCTTTCGGGTATGAAGGGATAAGCCTTTGCAATGGCACCTTGTATCTACATTCTACTTTTCCTATTTTTCTGAAGAGTGTAGAGAGGGGAGAAGGGGTGTTGGAGAGAGAGGAAGCTGTTGGAGTGGCTTTGTTATGTGTGTTTAGTCTGTATACGTCGTCAGGGTGTCCCCCGACTGGGTGCGAGCATGTGAAACATGCTAAGACGTACTACCACACCCACTAAATGTCCGCCGTGGCAGGGATTCGATCTCGGGCCTTGCAGATTCACACGTGAGCGTGCTCGCCACTTGACCACCACAGCTCTTGTGTAAAAACCTATTCCTACAATAGAATTGTAAGGGAGACATGATTGAGGTATTCCTACAATAGAATTGTAAGGGAGACATGATTGAGGTATTCCTACAATAGAATTGTAAGGGAGACATGATTGAGGTATTCCTACAATAGAATTGTAAGGGAGACATGATTGAGGTATTCCTACAATAGAATTGTAAGGGAGACATGATTGAGGTATTTAAGATAATGAGCAACATATACGACCAACAAGTTAACTTAAACCTACAAACGAGTGAAGGACCAACCCGTGGCAACAAGAAGAAGCTGGATGAGGAGCAGTGTTAGTACCCAATTGAGACATGACCTTCAGCTCGAGAATTGTGAATGTGTGGAATAGCTTGCCTAATGATATAGTTAAAGCTAAGATTGTGGTATCTTTTGAAAAGCTCTTGGACAAATTCTGGAACGACCAATCCATCAAGTATCATTTTGAGGAAAACAAAATTTTTACCCCGGGCCACCACATCAGAGTGAACTCCGGGGATGATAACCAAGATCTGGACATAAAAGACTAACAAGACCTGCGTCCAGTATCGCCGTAAGGTTCCGTAAGGTAAGGATATGAACCTAAATACAGATTATATTACCATATGCTTTTTATAATGTTCCTACGTTGATTTGGAAACCATTGAACTTACAATAATGCTGTTACTTACTCTAATGATTCCCTATGGTGGTCTGTAGCAGGGTTAATTAGGGGGTTGGGCCTGCCTAAACAGCCCTTAATCTTAATTCAAGAATAAGGTGTGTTTTTATCAGAATTCCATTAATGCAATCCATATGATATTGTAATTGGCGGTGAATGTTATTCTGCTGAAATAAAAGAGATATATAAGTTTAAACATGACGCACTGTCAGTTGCTGGCTTAGAGCAACCTGTGTGTGATTTTCCCCTCCTTTGGTGATCTTGCAACGGCTTGGTTGCGACAATTAGCTTGCGACGGGACTGGAAAAACACGAACTACTCTCCTGGCGCCGCTCCTGCCAAAAGCGTTCATGATTCGTGTTTAATTTCATGACGTAAAGGAGAGCAGCTCCCGCCAAAAGAGGTCTCAAAGGACTCAAAGGAGAGCAAGGTAGCCTAAACATCTATATTATTATGTACATTATATTGCTTTGGGTAGCATTCAAGGAGACTACCGCAGGACTTACATCCTAGTGTTTACTATACCCCTTTGAAAGGAAATTAGCCTAACCGGTCAATATACAGGAGACGCAACAATATAGGCTAGGTAGCAAATTTATAATAAGAACATAAGAAAATGGGAGTCTGCAGAAAGCCGATTGGCCTAAGCAAGGCAGATCCCTGTCCCACACAACCCCAGTTCAATTACAAAGCCCAATTATAGGCTCAACACTCTAGGCTAATACCCTGAGGATCATCTTACCAAAACGGTTAGAGATTAACACAGGATTATGGGGGTCTGCAGAGCCCTGATTGGCCCAACCCAGCTGATCCCCCTTCACACCCAACCCTTCTCGTCCATATGCTTATCCAATTTTATCTTAAAGCTCCCCACCGTTCTAGATCCCACTATAGGCTAGCACTTGGTAGTCCATTCCACCCATCTACAACTCTGTTACCAAACCAATATTTGCCTATATCTTTTCTGAAACAAAATTTATCTGATTTGAAACCATTGGTACGAGTTCTTTCGCTATCACTGAGCTTTAGTACATTTGTCATGTCCCCTTTGTTAATCCCACTAACCCCCTTGAACACCTCTATCATGTCCCCTCTAACTCTGCGTCTCTCTAACGAATGTAAACCTAATTTCTTCAACCTTTCTTCATACGAAAGATTTCTAATATTATGGATCATTTTTGTCATTCTACGCTGTACTCTCTCCAATGAATCTAGCCTAAATAAGGACACCAAAATTGGACAGCATAATCCATATGGGGTCTCACTAGGCTAATGACAAGTAAAGTTTTAAGATAACATCAGCAGTTCTGTTACTCACACTCCTAGAGATGAACCCGAGAATCCTGTTTGCCTTATTACGAACGCTTATACACTGTTTTCTAGGCTTCAAATCATTGCTAACAAACACACCTAGATCTTTCTCGCAGTCTGAATTTTCTAATTCTAAATTAGCTAGTTTATATTTAACATTTGTTTGCATCTTCCCTATCTTTAATAAGTTTAATACCTTGCATTTGTCAATGTTAAACTTCATCTGCCAATTTACTGACCATTCATGTAAGGTATCTAGATCCCTTTCGAGGCACTCTATATCGCTATCTGAATCAATTGATCTCCCTATTTTAGTATCGTCTGCGAATTTACTTATCCTACTAGTTATACCTAAATCTAGGTCATTTATGTACTGTATATAAGAAACAACAGGGGACCTAATACCGATCCCTGGGGGACACCACTTTTGACGGCTCCCCACTCTGACTTGGTACCATTTATGCTGACTCTCTGTTTCCTACCAATTAGCCATGACCTAATCCATCCCAACAACGATCCTCCTATTCCATGTGCCTCAACCTTTCTCATCAATCTCTCATGAGCATGACGAGGGACTCTGTCGAAAGCTTTACTGAAATCTAAATAAATAATATCATATGACTTGTCACTATCTACTGCTTCATATACCTCTGAGAAAAAGCTAAGCAAATTAGTAAGGCAAGAACGTCCCTGAGTGAATCCATGCTGAGAAAAATTTATTAAGTTAAATTTGTCTAAGTGGCTTCTAATTTTCCTAGCAATAATAGACTAGCAACTTTCCTATGATTGATGTGAGACTAATGGGACGGTAATTGGATGCTATCGATTTATCATCTTTTTTGAAGATCGGAACTACATTTGCAAGCTTCCAAGCTTCTGGAACTAAACCTGTTTCTAAAGACTTGTTAAATAAAAATGCTAATGGGCTACTTAACTCAAAATCTGCATTCTTTTAATACTCTAGCATATACCTCGTCAGGACCAGGCGATTTTTGAGGTTTCAGTCTGTCAATTTCCTTAAGCACATCATTTCTACTTATACTAACTGTACTTAACATATTTTCTATACTATCACTATATACCATATTGACTTCTGGAATCTGTGCCAAATTTTCATTAGTGAAAACGGAAAGAAACTGACTATTTAATGTACTGCACATTTCTAAATCATTTTCTGTTATTTCTCCTATTGAAGTTTTTAGGGGGCCTATTACATCTCTAACTTTAGATTTATATAGTTGGTAAAAAGCTTTAGGGTTATTTTTTGAGTCACTGGCTATCCTTATTTCATAATTTCTTTTTGCTTTCCTGATTTCCTTTTTGACCTGTCTTAATGGTAATGCGATAATGGTAGTTTTGGGTTCCTATCATCATATGCTTCATTTCTATATAGGATACTTTTGGTTCAAGGAGACTACTGCAGGACTCTTCTTCTTCTTCTTACCTCTGACCGGGTATAAGCTATCCTAGTGTTTACTAGCCAATACCCCTTTGAAAGGACATTGCCTTCATCTCAGCCTGTTATGGCATAACAGAGAGCACGGACATGTCCCACACAAGGCTACTTGTCTGGGGGAAAAAAGAATGGGAAAGGACATATGTCTGCATCAAATCTGGCTGCTCTACCACCAACAAAGGAAGCATTCCTTGAAAATGTTAAGAGGGCCCACTTCCAAGCGTACTTGTGGCGAAATCTCGATGTGAATCAGCTACCAGCACTGGACCCAGAGGAATTTGGATGGGAAAAAGACACCTGTAACAGGGCACTGATCCCAATCCACCTACCAGAAGATGCCAAACTTGTATTGTATTGTTTTGTAGATGTTTAGGTGACAATCACCACGGTCGATCTGGGGATCCGCCGCTGATGAGCTCGTCCTGGCATCTTTACGACTCTGAATCTTACGATTCTTTACAGGACTGAACATGCCATTTTTACTGGCAATAGCTCAGAGAAGAGTGTTGAGAGGGGAGAAGGGGTGTTGGAGAGAGAGGAAGGTGTTGGAGTGGCTTTGTTGTGTGTGTTTTGTCTGTATACGTCGTCAGGATGTCCCCTGACTGGGTGCAAGCATGTGAAACATGCTAGGACGTACTACCACACCCACTTAATGTCCGCCGTGGCAGGGATTCGATCCCGGGTCTTTCAAATTCACACGCGAGCGTGCTCACCACTTGACCACCACGGCCTGGGACACTTGTCCCAGACTACATCCTGAAGATGATCCGGTGTGGCTGCAAGAGTGAGACCCCTTGTGCTTCCAAGAAGTGCAGCTGTAAAGAAAATGGTTTGTTCTGTGCATGTTTCAGGGTAGGATGCTCAAGATCCTAAGTTTTGGGCATGAAGGGGGTAATATCTCAAAACAGGCTGGGAAATTAGGTATAGCCCGGCAGCCCGGACTAGCCCGGACATGTAGCCGGGCTAGTGATTTTCAATGTTAGTCTGCCCGGCAGTTGCCGGGGGGACAAGTGAAAGTTTGTAATACTTCCTTACATAACGCTGCAATAAAATTGGGAGGTTTGACGTACCTCCCAACCTACCAAATAGGAAAACCTACTATTTGGTAGTAGTCTTGGAAAATCCAACGTCAAGGCTATTAACCTAATTGCAATGACGACTTGTCTATTTTGACTGCTATGTCGTCATTCCAACCGCGGTTAAAAAGAAAACGTCTAGAGTCTACTCCTTATCTTGCTCTAGGAGACGTTGTACATTAACCAAAACTACCACCGAAGGTGAAAAAAGCATAGAAGAGAAGAAAAAGGGGTTTACCTTAGTTACCGCTTAAGGCCCATCCCGTGTTCCGTCATGTGCAGATCCCTGTCGAACGTGCGCATGAGCGACCCTCTCTTGGTATCACATCTCACGTCAGCAGAAGAACGCGAATGGGCAGGGGTCCGGCGTGAGGGAGGGTATTATGTACGTTGGATTTTCCGAGACTACTACCAAATAGTAGGTTTTCCTATTTGGTAGGTTGGGAGGTACGTCAAACCTCCCAATTTGTTAGTAGTCTTGGCAAATCCAACGTCAAGGCTGCATAACAAATAGGAGGAGGACAGCCAAGCCCAACCTACCAAAAAAACCAATGCATAAAACAAAAGTATGAATGACAAAGACACAATTTAAACAAGAGAGTCTAATAAAAGAGTGAAAAACTGAGGAGTAGCTAAAAAGAACAGTTTTAACACATGCCCGTCATTCATAGTAATGCAAAAACATAGACTTGTCTGAAACCAAAAAGGTACTGTACCCAAAAACCCTTTTCTTCAAAAACCAACAAAAACACTGAACACAAGAACAAAACACAATTTTCAATGTGGCAAAAACACTTATGTACTGGAACAATACACAATCCCAAACTTGCAATCCAGTGTTGCAAACCCGTACACCCCCCCCCCCTTTGTCATATAAAACAAAGGAAAAGAACGAGGGACAAGGGGGGAAGACCAGGGATCTTCGCCAGAGCACCAGGAAACACGACCCCCGAGAGCAAGCACCAGCCGAGGGGGTCGAACACTGGACACGGAGAGGTAGGAGGAGATGAAGGAAATGATAGAAGACCCACAAAACCGCTGAGGCGAAGGCAGGGAAGAATCGACGTGGCAGGAACCGGAAGGAGGCAGCAAAGGACCTGACATCGTGCGCAGAACCCCTACAAACAGGGCGACGGGCACGAACGGTCCGACTAACGCGGCGGCCCAACTGCACCTGCGAGAGCCTCCCACCTGTCCGAGGAGACACCCACACAGCAGGACCCGAAGGCGGCGCCACAGACGCAACAGAGGAGCGCAAGGCCGACACCGGGCACAACACAAGGCGAGGATGCCCAAGCCGGAAAGCCTGGACGGCGAAAGGCCGGAAAGCGGGGGGCTGCCCTCCCAAGTGTGGCAACAAAAGGAGGGGAGGAGGCGAACGAGACGCCATGCAAGGACGGGGAGAATCGCACGCAGTCCCGGGGCCATGACAATGCCGCTAGGGCAGACAACCGAACCCCAGTGGCCAGAGTGACAAGGAAGAGCGGACGCCCGAGCAACAGAACCGGCGTAGCGGCCCTTGTAGACGTGAGCGAAGCCAGAAGGACCAGAGCCCGCCCCAGATCCCACTGCGGAGGGACCTGGCGCGGAGGAGGTCGATCCCGGAAGGCAACCGTCAGGAAGGAATCCAGCACCTGTGGCAGAACGACCAGCCCAGCGACGGACCCAAAGAGCCCCCGGACGGCAGACAAGTGGGTACGTATAGCGTCGACTCGAAAGGGACGTGTACGGAAGAGGTGAAACAAGGAGCGTAGGACGAGAGAAGGAGAGCCAACAGGCAGGCGAGCGGCCTGGAGCCACCTCGGAAAAGATCTCCAGCGGGACCCGGAAGGCCCCCAAGGAGAAGACGGCCAGGAACGCTGCAGGAAGTCAGTCAGGGCCCGGCCAGGGCCCGGCCCGGGACCGGGAGCCACCGTGCCACATGAACAAGCACGATGCGAAGGCCAACGAGGCCCGCAGGTCCCCAACCGAGCCCAAGCGGAAGCCGGAGACAGGTAGAGGGACCGGACTCGGGCACCACCGCGGCAACCGGGCGGACCAAGCCCGTGCCGGCCACAGAGGCGCGAGGAGCCCGACGCAGCCGTGGTACAGCCGCAGCCTCGCGAGGACTGGGCACAGCAACAGCGCGTCTGGGGGCGGAAAGATGTATATCGACCGCCACCCGTACCAGGCCACCATGAAAGCGGCCGGACCCCCCCCGGAGCGCGAGGCCGGAGGGAGAGGTCCAAAGGCAACTGGCGCGGCACCCCCGATGCGAACAAGGCGACCTCCGGAACACCTCAGGAAGCCGCGAGGTCGGCGAACACAGTCCGTTGCAACGCCCAGTCAACAAGAACGCCCTGCCCCCACGACAGGGCGGCCGCCCACAGGGTGGCAGGCCCGGGTAGGGAGGAGGCATGCAAGGAGAAGGGGTGCCGGGCCGCGAGGAAGAACAACCCCACCGAGACCCTCAATAGAGTCAACGACCTGGAGGAACCCCCGCAGAAGGAAAACAGGGGACAGCCTGTCTGAGTGTCTAACCCGAAGGCCACCGACTGACCCCGAAGGGCCAGCGCGTGGTCCCGCAGGAAGAACAGAGGAACCAACAGTCCGAGGGCATAGACGGGTAAGTGGAGGGAGACCCACCCATCTGCCAGGAAGTGGACGTCCCAGGTTCGATCGGGAACCCCACCCAACCTCGCTCGACGGATCTGTGGCTACCCAGACCGTCGGCGGGGGGGGCGGACCAGGGCACAGCCGCAGAGAGCGAGCCCGGAGCAACCCAGAGACCGAAGCGTCAGCGAACGGGACGCAGGAGCGGCAGGAGCCGATCCAGAGGGGCAACGGAAACACCACGGGGCCCATGAGGAGGAGGCGGAGTAGCCAGAGGCTCCCTAAGGAAAGGGGCAGAGCGGCCCAAAGCAGCGAACCCACGAACGAGTCCCAGAGCCACCCCAGGAGGGAGACCAAGTGCAACACGGCGAAGACCTTCCACCGAAGGTGCACCGCGGGCGGCAGACCCCGGGTCACCGTAGCGCCGGACAAAACCCATGCGAGACCGACCCATGGCACGACACGCGACGGGGTCAAGCGTGAATCGGGAACACCAAAAGGGGAACCCTAACCGTGCGACGGTGCGAACGACTGTGAGGGTGTCGCCAACGCACAGGCCGAGGGCTTCGGAAACCACCAACCAGTCGGCCAAGGAAAACAGGAGCCGGAGCCCGCTCCTGAGGAGAGGACCCAGAGCCTGCCCCACATGTGCGGAGAAGATCCGCGGCGCAATGTGGAGACCGAAGGGAAGGCCGGCGAACAGGAACACACGATCGGAAGGCCGAACGGCCAAGAATCGCTGGAAGAGAGGATGGAGAGGAACGAGCCAAGACGCATCCTGGAGGGCCAGCGACACAACCCACGACAGAGGGCACAGGGCCAGGCGTACCAGGGGTACCGGCAGCATCCGAAACCGTGTGTGCACGACGCGCCCGTTGAGGGCCGACAGAACCACCAACGGCCGCATCGCGACGCAGTTCGTCGACGGGACCAGAAAGACACGGGAGAGGAAAACCGGGCGACCGGCGATCAACTCCCTCGACGCTACCCAGCTCGGGCATGGAAGGGAGCACGTGGGCCACCTCCGAAGAGATGGACCGGCGTCGGTGACAAGAGCGGAAAGGGGGTCGAGACGTCCACCACCAGGGGAGACCCCACCGCGCAACCCGCCGCCCCCAACGTCCCTCGCGGCAACCGAGGGGCGCAAGGGCAAAAACAACCCGAGGGAGCACCCGAGAGGAGGGGAGCGACCCGGTCGGCCAGGCGAGAAGGAGAACAAGGAGGCCGACCCAGAGAACTACACATTGCGTCGACGCGGAGGTACCCTCGGTACGGGCCGTGCGGGCACGAGCGCCACGTCGACCTCTACCCCCCCCCACCCCAACCCCAGGCCGGCGCGGGGCAGACCACGTCGAAGGGCGGCCGGAAGTGGAAGACCGGCCAGCCCCGACACAGCGGGGAAGAAAGGGGCAAGAACAGAAGGGCGAGGCGGAATCGACGCACTGGCCTGCAACGTCCCAGTCCTGCGGCCGCGCAAGGCGGCAGCACTCGTAGCAGCACCCCGAAGAGGACCGGCAGAAGGACGGGACTGAGAAGACCCCGCGTGCGACACAGCACGACGGGGCGTGACGGAAGCAGGGACCGCAACGACACAGCGCGTCGGCGCGTGTCGGAAGCAGGGGCCGCCGACAGAGAAGCGAGCATACCCAAGCAACCAGCTGAAACAACCCCGACGTATATAGCGCAGAGTACAACAAACCCTGACGAATATCCAAGGGGGCCGGCCGGCAGAACGAGGACCGCACTGTCGGGCGGCGCCGAGTTGCTGTGTACAAAACCGCCTGCAGCTCGGGAACCAAAGACACCGCGAGCCGAAGGTGGACCCGCAGAACGCGGTCCAAACCCTCGCGAAGAGCGCCTGGCGCAGACGCCCCGAAAAGCCGCAGGCGGGGACAGACGGCTGGAGGGAACCGAAAGACAAGACAAGAAGTCCGTCACCCTCTGTCGCAAGGGAAAAACCGTGGCGACAGAGGCCTGATCCGGGTGAGAGAAGAACGGTAGCAATAGAACAAAGTCCAAGAACGGGCGCGCCCATCCAGGACCAGAACGCGCCGGCCAACCTGCCGACAGACACAAGAGGAGGCAAAAGCAGGGACGACCCCAGTCCAACGTCAAGGCTAGGAACCTAAGGGAGGGACCGAAGGAGAGCCGTCGACGGAACGGTGTGAAGGCGAAGGCCACAGCAAACCAGGCCTCCAAGGGGAGAGGGCGACCGAGCATGACGGCGAAGCCAGGCGTACCGGCGTCGCACAAACCCGTCCCATAGGAGGACAGACCCGTCAACACAGCCAGGGACTGAACAGCCGGAAGGAGGTCAGCGCGGCTGAAGGCTGACCAGAGCGTAGGCCCGCAGAAAGGAGCGGGACCGTAGCAGGGGTAGGAAGGGCGAGGCGCTGAGGTTGAGGCACCGCCAAGAAGCGCGAGAAGAGGGAGGCGTCCAACGACGCCAAGCACCCGTCGAAGCGTGACACAACCCAGCCCTGCAAAGCCAACAATCGAACCGAGAGAGGCGACCCCCACCACCCCCCCCCACCCAGAAGGGTCGGCCCGCAGGGACAAGCGTGAGCGGGAGCGAGACCCACGACACGAACCAGCAGCGTCGCGGCCCAAGGAAGGCGAGCGACGACGGCCGTGTCGCCGTAGAGGGACCCGTCCCCGAACACGAACGGCCGAGGGGGAAACAGCACCATCCCCCTCTTCCAGTGACACGACAGCTCCCGAGAAAGGGGGACCCCGAAACCTCACCGAGGCAAGAGGAGGGGTACCCCCCAGGCGAGACGGGAAGGGAAGGGCAGGAAGAGAAGGAGGAGGAGCAGGACGACGGGAGGGGGAAGGCTGGCCGGGTGAAAGGAGGCCAGAAGGAGCCGCGGGGGGAAACAGAGCAAGGACCCCCGGGGCTGAGAGAACAGGGCGGCCCGACACCGAGGCGGAGGAGGGAGGGACCCCCACCGTGGGACGAGACCGTGAAGGAAGAAGAGGCACGGAAGCAGGTGAAGGAGGAGAAGCAACGACACCCAGGCGGACCCTCCTGGACAGTGTAGGAGGGAGCAGAGGGCCAGCGACAGCACGAACAACCGCGCGCGGAGAGGACAACGTAAGAGGAAGTCGTCTGGGCTAGGAAAGCGGGCGGAAGGGAGGAGAGCCCCTATCCGTAGAGGCCAGGGGAGGGCGCATAGGAGCAGAGCCGCTAACCCCGGCCTCAGGGCGAGAACCAAGACGAGGGCGACGGGCGACGTCAAGGCGATCAGGAGGACGACGAGGGGCAGAAGCGAGGCGAGCGAGAGAGTGGAGGCTTAGGTCGACCAGTAGCGTAGGGGAACCATATGATACCCAGCTCGCCTTGTACCATTTGTGCCAACCCCAGATGGGACGGCACAACGTCGTCCACGAATTCCAGGTACCTATTTACAGCTAGGTGAACTGAGGCTAACACATGAAAGGAGACAAGCCCAATTCGTCACCGCCCGGGCTGGGAGTGAACCCCCGACCCCTCGTGTGTGAGACGAGAGCTCCACCTACGAGGCGACGGGCTGTGGTGAACGGCCGGCAGTCGGGTCAGGGATACCCAGGGTGACGCGGAACCGGGCGGCAACAAAGGCCGGGGAACGGCGGCCCACAGGCCCAATGTGGCGGGAGACCATCGGCCACACCGACGGAAGGGAAGCAGAGGCCACAGCCGCCGCCGAGGAACCAGGGCCATGGAGCAGCACAACCACCAGGGCCAGACACGGGCCACACAGAGCAGGGAGGTAGGCCGTAGAGGACACAAAGAGCGAGTGGCGCAAGCAGGACATGTGGCTCACCAAGCACGGGGAGCGACAACCAAGGCGAAAGCAAAGCAGCCGACCAGCACGAGAAGAACACACACCAGAATCAGCACGTCGAAGGTGTAAGTGGAGAGAATGTCCAAGAAGAACCAGGGAAGGAGCATGGGGAAACAGGAACACACATGCAAACAGGTATCTGTACTCACCCTAAACCGGGAGCACAGAGGTAGGTGAGGAGGGCGGCCGAGGCGGAAGAGCACCAGCAGAACCTGCAAAGATGGAGAAAGTGTTAACCACCACTCAACATCTTACATGCAGGGCCTATAACACCAGGAAAGTGCATACACAAATATAGTATCAGGCAACAATATGACACAAAAAAGGGTCAACAGTGAAAGCAAACTATAACCGCAAATTTGCGGGCCAATGGAGGTAGATCCGTACCGACACAAACCTCCCACATCGCCACGCGACCCCCCAGCGATCTCCGCAAATTTGCGGGGAGCCGAAACGACCCAGAGGGCCGAATCGAGCACTCCGCAAATTTGCGGGAACGGCCAAGAGGGCCCGGTGCCGAACAAGCGAGAGGGGCGTCTAGGAAAACCAAAAAAGGGCCGCAAACAAGCGTCAACTCCTTATGAACTCCAAGCGACGATGACCGTGACCATCTAGCTGAGCAGTGTCTTCCTTGATAATATCCTGACTCGACCGGTCAAGGGAGAGGCAAGGAAGACACACCAGGGGAGAGGAGGCACATCCCCTGGGAACCACCCAACCCACAGAGATAGAGCAAAGCCCATGAGGAGAAGTGGCAGGTTGGGTGGTTTGGCACAACAGGGGCCCCCGTGGGGTACCCCAGGATTGGGCAAAAGTTATGAAAGGATGGAGGTGAAAACAGGAAGGGAACACAAAAAACCAGTAATGAAACTGGTGAGAAAAAGGGTGGCCTAGCCGCGAGTAGAGAATGTGTCAGGGGCGAAAAACCCTGTGGAGTGAGGGAGAGGCCCCCGTGGGGTACCTCTGCGAATCACGAACCACTAAGCGCCCAGGCCCTTGAGACACAGTGAAGGCTCGAAAGGGGGGACTCGGGAATAACGCTAGTTATGCGGCTGACACAAACACTACAAACAGCACCGCCACCACGAAATCTCAGGTTGTGAACCAACTGTACACCTAGGCTATGAAAAAAATGAGAACTCATAAGGGCATAGCAATTCCTGAATGATAAACAAGCTAGGCTAATTGAAGCTAAAAGCTAAACTATGCCCAGACTAACAGGAAAAAAGAATATGAAAAGAGAAAGAATGAAAACATATAGACGGGGAACGCCAAGCGCCCCCGTACCTTCGGTAGCTATTTCCACACGCGTCTCCATTAAACACACTGAGGAGCCCATTTAGGTGTGTCCTAGATCACGTAACATCTGTCTAGCAAAAAGAAGGCCAGAAAAGCCGAAACGAACCTAAAACAGGGTGAATTGAAGGAGCACAACAAAAGCGGACTCAATCAATGGAGGCGCGTGAAAAAATTATACCAAGAGAGGGTCGCTCATGCGCACGTTCGACAGGGATCTGCACATGACGGAACACGGGATGGGCCTTAAGCGGTAACTAAGGTAAACCCCTTTTTCTTCTCTTCTATGCTTTTTTCACCTTCGGTGGTAGTTTTGGTTAATGTACAACGTCTCCTAGAGCAAGATAAGGAGTAGACTCTAGACGTTTTCTTTTTAACCGCAGTTGGAATGACGACATAGCAGTCAAAATAGACAAGTCGTCATTGCAATTAGGTTAATAGCCTTGACGTTGGATTTGCCAAGACTACTAACAAATATATACATACATATATAATATCAAATACCGGTATATAATTAATGTAGGAAAACATCGCTGCGGTAACCCTTTAACCCGGGAACTGCGGGGAGACTCTTAAGAGTTCCCCCGGCGGACTGCGGGAAGACTCTTAAGAGTCAGAGAAAACAAAAATCAACTTTTGACATCGAAAACAATTTTTTTTTTATTTTTTTTTTATTTTTTTTTTTTTTTGGCCCCTGGGCCATGCAAAATCTCAGTCCTCTACCTCCCCTCCTTCCCCACTTTCCTCCTCTCCTTCAGTTATCACCTATTTTCCCTGTTATTCCCTTATTCTGAGGTATATTTTCGTGCTAACATTAGCGAGTTGCAAGCAGGGTGTTGTCATCACTGATGGCAAGCGAGTGCAAGAGAGAGAGAGAGAGAATATCGATCGACTGTGTCTGAGTGGCCTTGGGGGAAATTGGCGGGAAAGCAGCTTGCCTCACCCGTACATTATACAACTCGCGGGCTATATCTCCGATTTTGACCATCCAAACGCTGTTTTCACTCGTTTTATTGTTGTTTCAGGTTAATACCTTTATAATCAACCCATAATAGGCGCATATGGATAAGTATTAATGCTATTAATGGCACAATGAATATTTTAGTGACGGAAACACCTCAAATACATGCGCACAGGGAGAGGTGTCTAATTACCCCCATGCGCACTTGTTAGGTTAATAGACGGAGTCTGAGACCGACGACACTCGGTGTGCGGTGACCCTTAAGTAAACAGTAAACAGCTAATCGGTTGTCGAATACTATACTGTCAATATTGATTTATATCAGATGCAATAACAACACAAGAATCAATAAATAGACAAAGAAAACAAAAACAGGAAAATTGAAACAAGTTAGGCTAAAATAATGTAGCCGTGTAAATCCTATGATAACATTGCCTAAGAATTGTTGTTATTGCTTTGCCGTGAATCTCGTAATGTTACGAACTTGAATTGCAAGGGATACTAAAGCTTGTTAAGGGGGGCGTCCGGCTTTACTCTAGAACGTGTCAGTGGATTTTGTCTGTATTTCATATAATTTTGTACACGTATAGGGGACCTAACAACTAAGAAATTTCCAAAATTTTAATTCTCTAGGACAATTATTTTTTGAGTTAGGTGTGTAAATTTATGACTTTTTGTAAAATCAAAATCTCATTTAAATGTTGTTGCTTGATTGTTTTAATGCATTGGGGGTACTAACAATAGGTGTAGTTTCAATTGTACGTCGATACTTTTTCCATTTCGTATCTAATTGTAGAATTAGGGCATTTACAATTAGGTACAAATTAGGTACAAATTAGGTGACAAATGTCTCGGGGTTGTGTGTCGAAATGGGAAAGAAATAAAAACAAATGGCGACGTGGAGTTGTAGAGAATTTCATGCCCTTTCCAATGACACCAGAAACATTGTTGTAGCATGTTTGGTTATGTCAGAATTGCGCCGACAAGTGAACTTTCTTACGTGAGGTACTAAGGCACGAGAGCTGTTGCAAGCCAGCCGGCCAGCCGCACCCTACCTCTCTCGCGGCTTGGACCACACTGCTCTTTCTCCTCCACCACCACCACACCCTTCGTTGTTTCCCGGGTTGAGTACCAGATACTGTTAGGCAAAATATCTAAGAACGTCATATTTTCACCAAAAATTCATGGTTTTAGTTTTTTTGTTTTGCAGATCCGAAACCCATAATGCATTTTCTACGCGTCTGCGCGACCCGCGACCCGCGAAAACTTTAAACTAGCCCAGAAATAACATGCTTCCAGACGGAATATTGCCTCAGGATTTTAACTGAAGACAGAGGGATGGGTGATGATGCCATATATCGGGTTGCGCAATATTGCCGTTTTGAGCACTATTACGAGTATGAGCCGGACGCTCCCCTTAAGGGGGGATGGTTCACTTTTTGGGCGTTTTTTGCATGTATTCATTCTTTTTCTAGTTTCCTCCCTAGACCTCCATCAAATTTAAAAAAAAAACATCCTTTAGATCTCCCTTCTAGATTAATTTGTAGCCTACATTTTTCGGTAGAAAAAATTCCCGGCCGAAGGCCGGTTCTTCCAACATTACAGGCTCACTATTGTTCGCCAGGGAAAAATTAGACATCTAAATAGCACGAAAGGTCTAAATATTGACGACGAAATGGAGCGAAAGGTTTTAAGATCGACTAACTAATGGGGCAAACATCTTAACATCTGTAAACTAATGGGGCTAAACATGAGGGAGAAAGTGGTTCAGAAAACAGGCCCATGTCCCCTTAAGCTTGTAGATGGTGTTGTTGGTCAGTGGTCAGTGTTATACTATAATCCATAGATGCTGGTTGTAGGGTAGCAGATTGTTGGTCAGTGGTTAGTGTTATACTATAATCCATAGATGCTGGTTGTAGGGTAGCAGATTGTTGGTGGCATAGTTGTTGGTCAGTGGTCAGTGTTATACTATAATCCATAGATACTGGTTGTAGGGTAGCAGATTGTTGGTGGCATAGTTGTTGGTCAGTGGTCAGTGTTATACTATAATCCATAGATGCTGGTTGTAGGGTAGCAGATTGTTGGTGGCATAGTTGTTGGTCAGTGGTCAGTGTTATACTATAATCCATAGATACTGGTTGTAGGGTAGCAGATTGTTGGTGGCATAGTTGTTGGTCAGTGGTCAGTGTTATACTATAATCCATAGATACTGGTTGTAGGGTAGCAGATTGTTGGTGGCATAGTTGTTGGTCAGTGGTCAGGGTTATACTATAATCCATAGATACTGGTTGTAGGGTAGCAGATTGTTGGTCAGTGGTCAGTGTTATACTATAATCCATAGATGCTGGTTGTAGGGTAGCAGATTGTTGGTGGCATAGTTGTTGGTCAGTGGTCAGTGTTATACTATAATCCATAGATACTGGTTGTAGGGTAGCAGATTGTTGGTGGCATAGTTGTTGGTCAGTGGTCAGTGTTATACTATAATCCATAGATACTGGTTGTAGGGTAGCAGATTGTTGGTCAGTGGTCAGTGTTATACTATAATCCATAGATGCTGGTTGTAGGGTAGCAGATTGTTGGTCAGTGGTCAGTGTTATACTATAATCCATAGATGCTGGTTGTAGGGTAGCAGATTGTTGGTGGCATAGTTGTTGGTCCAGGGGCGTAGCTAGAGATTTGGAGGCCCAGGGGGCTTGGTGCCTGGAGGGGCCCCCTCCATGGTTTGCTTATTATAGAAGGGGATGGGGGTGGCGAGCGAAGCGAGCCTAATCAGCTGGGGAGTTCGGGGGGGGCGCTGTAAGCCCCCCCGAGAAAATTTTAGAATAATAATGCTACCTAGGTGCATTTTGACGATATCCCTCAATAGTGGGGTACTGGTAATAATTTAATATACAATTAATTATTATATCACCGTTATCTAATGGATTAGGAATACATGTACAATGGATGGTACAATACTGTAAAACATATACCACTTTGATGAACTCTTTCTCTTTGTCATTCATTAGGCATGTCTGAAATAAGAATATAAAATATAATACTAATAAAATAATAAAAAATAATAATGTACATGAAACGTGATAACATTAAAATATTATTTCAACCCCACCACTGGCGTTAGGGAGTTAAAATAGGCGTCATTGGTAGGCCTAATCAAGCTATGCATTACCTCAAATCTCAATACTGGGGGCCTCTTCTTGAGAACCCCAGTAACTTGTTAGAAAGCTTACCAACGTTTGCACCTGACCCTGAACCAGTCAAAGGGCTAGATTAACCTACAAACGAGTATTCAATGCTCACAACTGTGTTCCTTCTTATTTCACAGTTCCTGGGCTTGATATGTACAGCCACCATAGCCTATAGCCTATATGGAAGGCGTATGGTAGCATAAATAAAAGTGCTCCAGAGTCTAAATTTGAAAGAATGAGTCATAGTGCTCATAGCCTAACCAAGGTAGCCTACACTCTACACCATTAACCCGGGAGCTGCGGGAAGACTCTTAAGAGTTCCCCCGGCGGACTGCGGGAAGACTCTCCTGAGTAAGTAAAACTAAAAATCAACTTTTTACATCGAATTTTTTATTTTTTTTTTATTTTTATTTTTTATTTTTTTTTTTTTTTTTTGGCCCCTGGGCCATGCAAAATCTCAGTCCTCTACCTCCCCTCCTTCCCCACTTTCCTCCTATTCCTCAGTTATCACCTATTTTCCCTATTATTCCCTTATTCTGAGGTATATTTTCGTGCTAACATTAGCGAGTTGCAAGCAGGGTGTTGTCATCACTGATAGCTATCGAGTGCAAGAGAGAGAGAGAGAGTATCGATCGACTGTGTCGCAGTGGCCTTGGGGAAAATGGGCGGGAAGGTAGCTTGCCTCACCCATACATTATACAACTCGCGGGCTATATCTCCGATTTTGACCATCCAAACGCTGTTTTCACTCGTTTTATTGTTGTTTCAGGTTAATACCTTTATAATCAACCCATAATAGGCGCATATGGATAATTATTAATGCTATTAATGGTACAATGAATATTTTAGTGACGAAAAACCTCAAATACGTCAGCACAGGGGGAGGTTTTCATTTACCCCCGTGCGCACTTCAGAGGTTAATGTTGCCTCGCTATGCTCTATTTTAGCTGATGTATTGCACCCATACTTAATTGACTAATATTAAACGACTATGCATCTTTTTCACGATAAAGCTAAGGTTTAGTAAGACCATAAACATTGTATAGGCTATGTTAGGCCCCCTACAGTTCGAGAAAAAAATATGAGACCAAAACATAGGCCTAAAAATTTAGCACTTTAGAAGTTTAACCTACTCTACAAATATCTTCGATACCACTCAACTTTCTCACAAGGTTAAGTACATAGGTTATCTATGAAATATAGCTATCGATTTGACCATTACAGTTCACGAAAAAGAAAATATTACCGACATTTTTGGTTCATATATTTATATATAATTGTATGTAGGCCTAATCTTCGATTATACACTCAACTTACTAACAATCACCATGTTTCTTGTTGTCAAATTAGGCTATATCTTATTATCTTATTATTCCTTTACACATGCTTACGAAAAACACAGTATATTAACCAACTGTCAAACTCAATAGTGCTATTTTGTAATGTATATAAAGTATAATCATTAGGCCTACCTATAGGCAGTGCGTCCTAAGCAAGTGGCGGGTAGGTGGCTAGGAGCGAGAGCGACGATGTTTCCCCTTGCACCGCCAAATCAATACTGATGGAGTGATCGTTATTTTTCTAATTTTAAATACCCATGACGTCGCAGGATAGAAGAAAAGAAAGAGGTTAAATCAGAAAACACACATGGTGTTTATTTTACTCATTATTAATATTACTTATATATACAGTATATACTATTAGTATAATTAATATTATTTTCAGATCCATTTGGGGGCCCCCTTCTCTTGGGGGCCCGGGGGGCGATTTCAAACAGCCCCCTCCCGCCCCCCCCCCCCCCCCCCTTAGCTACGCCACTGTGTTGGTCAGTGGTCAGTGTTATACTATAATCCATAGATGCTGGTTGTAGGGTAGCAGATTGGCATCGTCTGCGCCTACGCTTGTCTCCACTTACCCGATATCGGTGTGCAGTTTTATTATTTGTTCTATTTCTCCCCATTTTAATGTTAATAATTCCGATCTTCAAAAAATCGGGCTATTTGGGAATTTTGGATTATTCGTGTTCGAATTATCAGAGTTTTGCTGTAACAGACTATTTGACAGACAGACACATCTTCCTTAACCCCTTCTGTACCGGCGACGTGTTTATAATTTCTTTCTAGCTAGATTTATACTATTTTGTGCAGTTTAAGAAGGATGTGTGCTGTTATAAAAAAGGTCAAGTGAGATAATTCGAAGCCTGTTAACCCGGGAGCTGCGGGAAGACTCTTAAGAGTTCCCCCGGCGGACTGCGGGAAGACTCTCCTGAGTAAGTAAAATTAAAAATCAACTTTTGACATCGAAAAAAAAATATTTTTTTTATTTTTATTTTTTTATTTTTTTATTTTTGTTTGGCCCCTGGGCCATGCAAAATCTCAGTCCTCTACCTCCCCTCCTTCCCCACTTTCCTCCTATCCCTCAGTTATCACCTATTTTCCCTATTATTCCCTTATTCTGAGGTATATTTTCGTGCTAACATTAGCGAGTTGCAAGCAGGGTGTTGTCATCACTGATGGCAATCGAGTGCAAGAGAGAGAGAGGGTATCGATCGACTGTGTCGCAGTGGCCTTGGGGAAAATTGGCGGGAAGGTAGCTTGCCTCACCCATACATTATACAACTCGCGGGCTATATCTCCGATTTTGACCATCCAAACGCTGTTTTCACTCGTTTTATTGTTGTTTCAGGTTAATACCTTTATAATCAACCCATAATAGGCGCATATGGATAATTATTAATGCTATTAATGGTACAATGAATATTTTAGTGACGGAAACACCTCAAATACGTCAGCACAGGGGGAGGTTTTCAATTACCCCCGTGCGCACTTCAGAGGTTAATTGCTGGAGGCCCCTTTTAAACTGAATTATATAATTTAATAGTAGCCAGAATATATTGAAATGGACGTCACCGGTAATGAAGGGGTTAAGTCAGTGTTGTGATTTAATATTCAGTATAGCCGTAAACACTCTCTCTCTCTCCCCGGTATATGTCAATAATGAACTATGAATTTGTAATGTGATGCCAAGACCAAGGCTGCCTGTTCCTAGAAATGTTATTCTCCGTATTCAACTTATTAGGTCTGCGCGTGAAGCGAAGGAGGCTGTTGGTGTTCTGGAATTGAAGATTATTTTGGAACGACGTCCACATCGACACCCTATTTGGGGGAAGCGAAGGATCTCAAGGGCTTACACAGTCCTTTTTCTTCTTCTTCTTCTTGTTAGGGCAACGCTTATTGAAAATTGCAATTTTTCGGTTATTACTGAACCAAATTTAATTATTGTTCTCGTGCATATACTCTGATTTATCCTCTAGGCCCTAACGGAGCCCTTTTTGTTTTATTTGGTCCTGTGCGTCGCGCTATGCACCTTGGAGTTAACACGACCACACGGACCTATACTGTAGTCTGCTTGGACTTGTAAAATTGAATATTGCTAGTCGTGAAGTTTTTTATTGGGGAGATTGTAGGCACCAGTCGAGCAGGACAGTACCCAGGGGAGGTCACATAGCCATATGATAACGAGTTACTGGAACTCCTGCTTCATTTGCCAGGCTTCCCCCACTCTTTCTATAGGTGCCTCACCTACACAGAGAGTAATCCAACTAACTCTCATAGACACTTACTATTCATTGAATCATTTCACTACACTTAAAAATCACACCACACTTCTTTCCAACACACCTAAATTTCCTCTAACGTACTGTACCGGTACCGTGATTTTAGGTGATATGTTTGTGAATGTATGTGGTACTTAGCGAGCGAAATGTCTTACAGTGTATCAGGGCAAGTACAAGATATGTCAGGGCAAGTAAATTTCAGAAGTCACTAACCTGGGGCAAGTACAGTAGATCCGCAACACTAATTTCCCAGCCTGTCTCAAAATGCCCAAGGGTGCCCACTGGGCACCCTCCTGTATTTTGAAGAGGTACCCCCATGCTACAAGAAACAGCAAAAAAAAAAAACTTTATCCGACAAAACAAGGTTTATCAATAAATCAGGCTATGGATCCCGGACATGAAAAAGAGCACGGAAACAAGGCCATTTAGGGTAAAACCACCCGCTTGGCGGGTAGTAGAAATTCCTTACGGGCCCGCTCGTAAGGCGTTAATAGGTAAAAAGGATAAGCGCATACAATAAAGGATAAAATGAGGCCATAGTAAAACCCTATAAACCTATTTAGATGAAGAAATCAGAATGGTTAAAGTGGGGGTAGAATGAAATAATTTAATCAGTCATACATGTATATAAAAATGACCACAAATATACTCAACTGATATTCCTAGTCTATGTGAGAAGTGAGGATCTTCAACATACCGTATACAGTACATTTCAAGAGACAGAAAGAAAACCTGAGCTGTTCCTAGTTGATGTACAGTACTAATGTTTAAGAGGCTAAACATGTCCGTAGACTATAAACATTAGTTTACAATGTCTTTTAATTATTTGAAATGTGAAATTTAAATTTGTATTTTCTTTTATTATAATCAATGATTTTGTTCTTTGATTATAATTGATTAAAATAATTGGATTAAAATGGCTTGATTTTAATCATGCCAACCCTGCTGTGTGTGTATTATAGGTTTGACTCCTGTAAGGAGATAAAGAAAACCTAATATTTAGTAGTGGCCCCGTAATCATTGACGAACATGCCTATTACATAAGGCATCCTCTTCAAACACTAATCCGCCGTAGTTAAAATCTGAGGAGCCTTCATCATGAGCGCACGCGACCTCACTCATGGCTTCAGTCATTATGAATTGGGTTCTCACTACGAAAAAACTTTGTAAAAAATAAAAAACAAAAAGAAAATAAGAATAACTATCCAATAAGCTTTCCATCATATCGTGGATGTACTTGTGTGGATCTTTGACCAGACACTGATTCAGGCGTCATTCTTCCTTCACTGACATATCAAGTAAACCAAAATCCTTAATACATCAACGAATGGGAAGGGGATGGTCGGGAGGGCCCCAGTCGTCAATGATTACGGGGCCACTACTAAATTATAGGTTTGACTCCTGTAAGGAGATAAAGAAAACCTAATATTTAGTAGTGGCCCCGTAATCATTGACGAACATGCCTATTACATAAGGCACCCTCTTCAAACACTCATCCGCCGTAGTTTGAATCTACCGCGCAGAGCATTTAAAATTTGAGGAGCCTTCATCATGAGCGCACGCGACCTCACTCATGGCTTCAGTCATTATGAATTGGGTTCTCACTACGAAAAAACTTCGTAAAAAAAGAAAAAGAAAAAGAAAATAAGAATAACTATTCAATAAGCTTTCCATCATATCGTGGATGTACTTGTGTGGATCTTTTGACCAGACACTACTGCAGGCGTCATTCTTCCTTCACTGACATATCAAGTAAACCAAAATCCTTAATACATCAACGAATGGGAAGGGGATGGTCGGGAGGGCCCCAGTCATCAATGATTACGGGGCCACTACTAAATATTAGGTTTTCTTTATCTCCTTACAGGAGTCAAACCTATAATTTATTAGTGGCCCCTCCATCATTGACGAACATGCCTGATTTCTAAGACTGGAGGGGGACATTCGTAATCATATCATAACTAGAAAAGCAGATAATCAAACAACCACATAGTATTCTTACTTTTGTAAAAAAGAGATATTCGGGTGCATAAACTTTATACAGCCTAAATCTTCAAAAAGGGGTACAAGCAGGAGCGTGCTTCAAAGAAGCCTGCTTGAAAAAGGGTTAACTCTGAGACTCTGTGCACAGATCTGCTAGTTAAGAAGGCACCCCACTTAACCCGGGAACTGCAGGGAGACTCTTAAGAGTTCCCCCGGCGGACTGTGGGGAGACTCTTAACCTAACAAGTGCGCATGGGGGTAATTAAAAACGTCCCCCTGTGCTGACGTATTTGAGGTGTTTCCGTCACTAAAATATTCATTGTACCATTAATAGCATTAATAATTATCCATATGCGCCTATTATGGGTTGATTATAAAGGTATTAACCTGAAACAACAATAAAACGAGTGAAAACAGCGTTTGGATGGTCAAAATCGGAGATATAGCCCGCGAGTTGTATAATGTATGGGTGAGGCAAACTGCTTTCCCGCCAATTTCCCCCAAGGCCACTGAAACACAGTCGATCGATACTCTCTCTCTCTCTCTTGCACTCGCTTGCCATCAGTGATGACAACACCCTGCTTGCAACTCGCTAATGTTAGCACGAAAATATACCTCAGAATAAGGGAATAATAGGGAAAATAGGTGATAACTGAAGGAGAGGAGGAAAGTGGGGAAGGAGGGGAGGTAGAGGACTGAGATTTTGCATGGCCCAGGGGCCAAAAAAAAAAAAAAAAATAAAAAAATAAAATATATTTTTTTTTTTCGATGTCAAAAGTTGATTTTTTATTTTACTTACTCTCAAGAGTCTTCCCGCAGTCCGCCGGGGGAACTCTTAAGAGTCTCCCTGCAGCTCCCGGGTTAAGAGTGAGTGAAAACAAAAATCAACTTTTGACATCGATTTTTTTTTTTTTTTTTTGGCCCCTGGGCCATGCAAAATCTCAGTCCTCTACCTCCCCTCCTTCCCCACTTTCCTCCTCTCCTTCAGTTATCACCTATTTTCCCTGTTATTCCCTTATTCTGAGGTATATTGTCGTGCTAACATTAGCGAGTTGCAAGCAGGGCGTTGTCATCACTGATGGCAAGCGAGTGCAAGAGAGAGAGAGAGAGTATCGATCGACTGTGTATCAGTGGCCTTGGGGGAAATTGGCGGGAAAGCAGCTTGCCTCACCCATACATTATACAACTCGTGGGCTATATCTCCGATTTTGACCATCCAAACGCTGTTTTCACTCGTTTTATTGTTGTTTCAGATTAATACCTTTATAATCAACCCATAATAGGCGCGTATGGATAAGTATTAATGCTATTAATGGCACAATGAATATTTTAGTGACGGAAACACCTCAAATACGTCAGCACAGGGGGACGTTTCCAATTACCCCCATGCGCACTTGTTAGGTTAAAGTAAGTGGTGAAAACTAAAAACTTATAAGTTTACATGTGCACATATAAACCCCATTAACTAGTGGATATATTCCTAAAAATATAACCAAACATAAATGAATTCTTGTACATTCGTAGAAGTACTGAACTCGTGTACTTATGCAGAAGTAATTACTTCAAAAGTAAAAGTCGTAGTTGCAACTACCGAGATTTCTCAAAAATCTATTGCTTCACAGCCAAAGCTACTTACAACAAGAATTGTTGTAACACTACTATTGGCCTTTAGCACAATTTCCTGTAATGAATACTACAATGCCTACAAACAGTATCACAGCTCGTATGTTCCGAACACATACACATAGGGGTCTAGGGTGTCCTATGATGTCACACTGACTGCACCCCCCCCCCCCCTTTTTCTTGAAATTAAACAAAACGTGACTAAAAGGGCCACCTAGACCCTCTGCCGTAAAGCTATACATGGCAAGGAAGGTTTGTCCAGAGCTACTGAAAGGTATCGAGTCAAAAACTCCTGATTAGAGGCCCACAACTGTGTGGACTTTATAACTTCCACCGAAAGATTATTAAGGAAACGTAAAGAGGCTGTCCCCTTGCGTAAATCGTGGGTCTTACCCACAACGCCGGGATTCTTCTCTTTAAAGTCCTCGACCAAGAGAGAAGCCAGTGTACACTCCATCAAGCGTTCACCCGGACTTGCGACCCATAAAGCACCCTGGTGATTTAGAGGTGCCACTCTTAAATATTTGGTTAGAGCTTGCACTGGGAAAAAAAGATGGTGCACCTTTCCCCTTTTTAACGCCGGCACCGTGAACTCTGAAAACACGTGTTCACTGTGCTCATTCTTGGCTATGAATCCTGGGGAAGGTGCAATGTGAATACACTCATGAAGCCTATCAAACCTGAGGCAATTAGGTGTGTTGCTCATCGCCGCCAGCTCAGATACTCTGTTCCCGGTAGCCAAAGCCATAAGGAATACTGCCCTTTTGTAAAATCTGCAGTCTTTGGTACATACGGGAACGAGAATAACGACGATGCTTTGTCCAGAGACCATGTAGGCCTGAGCTGATGGGGAGGTGGGCGGAGTTTAAAACCTGCCCACATAAATTACTTTCAGATAAATGTTTCTGCATGAACAGATAAATTAAATAATTAACAACCAACGCCACCGAGGGCACAGTTTGTTTTGTTCTAAGAATCCAAGACGTAAAAGCTTGCCAATGCGATTGAAACTGTCGCTTTGTAGACTGGGTATATTGATTCGTTATTATCTTGGTCACGTCGTTACCATATGGTGCTAGCCACTTGGCCTCCTGAATGTCCATAATGAACAAGTCCGCGAGGTTTCTAGGTTGCCAATTGTGTTCTAAGTGGAACAACCCGACCGGGAGTGACACTGGGTGCGGGCACCACGTGTTCAAATGATGGTACCACACTGCGCCGGCCACAGAGGCGCGATTAGCGAGACTACGCCTCGCTAATCCTGTAGTTTGTTGACTACGTGGCACATTAGAGATGCGTCTGGCGGCGGAAAATAGATAAATGGAACTCAACCTGTTCTCGTCCGTCATCAGAGCGTCAGGTCCGCCCGCCGGCGTTATCGTCCGGCGGGTGAGGTACAGTGGGAGTTTGTGAGTCTTCTCAGACGCAAACAAATCCACTTGTGGATGGTAATGCTCCGCACACGCAAGAGCGCCCATTCTACTGTTGTGCTTTGTCTCTGAGACAGCGTCTGCCCAGACGTTTGCTACGCCTGGGAGATAAGATGCGTGAAGATGAATGTCCAGCCTGTTGGCTAGTATAAAAATCTTTTCTGACACGTTTAGCCACTTCCGAGATCTCATTGACCCTTGTTTCTGAATACAGTGAACCGCATTCAGATTGTCCATTCTGAAGGCCACCGACTTGCCCCGTAAAGCAGAGCCGTGAGCCTGAAGGACAGATAAGGGGACTAGTAAGTCTTTGACATTGATGTGGAAGATTTCTAAATGGGACCAAAACCTTTGACCCTGATGCCCGAGGTTTGACTAAAATCCCCAACCTATCGTTCCTGACGCATCCATGTCCACCCATACCGACGGCGGAGGAGAGGTTCATGACATGACTGCGTGCAACATTTCTCTCGTCGCCCAAACGCTAGTAAGTTGTGTAATAACGTTGGGATAGGCCATACTATCCCCGCCGGTAATAGTGGGAAAAATTTGGTGCCCTCCAAGATTAAACGCTAGACTTACAACCGGCCCAACTACACAGTTAGCTGAACCCAGTTGAGAGAACCGACTAGAGATTCCCAAAGTCTCTGTGTCGTAGTCAGACTGTGGAGAAACATAAACAGTTTTTGCGAAATCTGTTTCGAGTGTCCACACTCTGACTCAGAGTGAGAGAAGCTGTGTCCTCGACCAGCCCTATCCCCTGAAATACTCGTGGGGGAACAAGGGTTTGACTTTTACTAAGTTGACCTTGAATCCTAGAGATTTGAGATGGTTTAACGTAACGAAGACATGAATGATGCGTAACTTTTCTGTTTCTGCTGTTACGATCCAGGTTCTCAAAGACACAGGGCTCTTCAACATTGGACTAGATAATGGCAAAACGCAACAACGGTAACACTAGATCCAACCCCTGCCTTAAACACTGGAAAACAAAACACCATTACCGCCCTGAGTCGTGCCTGGACAACGAGGTATCCTATGACTCGGTAACTGGTGCACACACACTAGGCTGACGCTCAATGAAACAGCCTATTCTCAAAACAGTAAAAGATTACTCGATTATGTTACACAAAGAAAAGATAGTTAACGTGATTAATTAACGTTACGGTAGATACTCAAATAACTGGCACTCCTGTATTAAAGAAAGTGCAATGCTAGTCCTGCAACATCAACTGGAAACTTCTGAAATAAGTCTGATGCTGGGAAGATGTTCGTAAAGAATCTTGAACAATTATAATGCAGAATACGGGTCACAATAAATGCTAGGACATATAGTAATAATAGGCAGGCGAATAATAAAGACTGCGCAAAGGTAGTAATGCTCGACAACTAAAGAAATGCTTCGTGACAAAACGCAACAGCCTACTAGGGTTGTGCAACTCAACAACAACCTCGGCTCAAAAGTGCAGTGAATAATAATGTTGCATACATATAATAATGGGGGCTTATCTCTAACCAGTGTCTGCTCAGTTAATAAAGTCTAGCTGGGGTATCAAGGCAGGGCAACAATGGGTGAGCATGCGGCTCGTAGCCTAACGTTGTCCGAAGGTGGTATAATGAAGATTACGTTATATGACGGGGATGCTCTCTTGATAAATCTAGGTCTCTAGTACCTAGCTCTATCCTGGCGATCCCTCAGAAGTCAACACAAAGAGGCAGCACTATGTTGTGAGGGATAGGCTATGGCCCTCTCACACCACAGCGCTGTGCTCGCAAAGTAAACCCACCCGAAGACAACTTAGGCTCCCACAGTACCTGTCGATGTCGTGCAGGGCTTAGCTAACACTGCACACATCGGAGACAACGACACAGTAACCTTACCCCTAGTCTAGCTTTAGATAACCAAGCAGAATCACTCAACACCTTGCCAGGGAGACATATACCGGTCTGCAACCTTCCCGAGAGAGGACACATACGGAAAAGTCCGTCTCTCTAACCTCAATAAAGCATTATACCTCCTTAACCTAATACATGGAAATATCTGAGAGCTTCGCGTACAATACGACTGGTCGATGGTGAACGTCTATGCTGAAACCAGAAGGGATGTTGAGTTTAATAAAGATTAGAGAATGAGAAAGGAGAAGTCGAGAGAGAGAAATAGTATGCAAAGTGGCGAGTATGGGGGACAGAATTGCAAAGGATGTAGGCGATACGCGTGTCAGGCAAGCTCTGAGCTGGTAAAGAACACGAGGCCGCGATGGGAAGGGACTAGTTGACCACCCGGCCGCCAACGCCGTCAGCGCCCAAGCGAGCCGCGTCATAGCTCACTCCGCTGCCAGGTGTACTCCCTCACCCTCTCTCGCTCGCCTCCCACACAAGCAACATTTATATTATAGCGAATATAAAATATAAGGCACGGTCACAGACCAAAACAAAGACCATTTCTAGACTGTCTGTGGCAACACGACACTAATTAAATAAAGCAGATCATTCTAGGACAACTGTAGCCCATCCCCCCATCCTGGCGAGTGCTAGCGAGCTGCAATGCCCCACACAACCATTCTGCTAACACCGGGAGGCGTCACACTGCCACCACCAGTTAGTCGCCCAGATACCAGCAGACCCTGATCCCTTGTTCTAACAAGGGCATCAGGGCTTGCGGGGACCTTGCTTGAATGCTTGTGCCAAATTGAAAACAGTCTTCCAAACTGCTGGTGAAATCAAAGAAGGAATTAGAACTGGAGACAGAACTACTTGGCTTGCCATATGGTCAAGAAGTTTCTTCACTAAGAACATCCTCAGATCCTGCCTTGCTCGAACTGCCTCTAATAAGGCCGTCCGAATATCTCCTAACCCGGGAACTGCAGGGAGACTCTTAAGAGTTCCCCTGGCGGACTGCGGGGAGACTCTTGAGAGTAAGTAAAACAAAAAATCAACTGTTGACATCGAAAACAAATTATTTTTTTTATTTTTATTTTTTTATTTTTTTATTTTTTTTGGCCCCTGGGCCATGCAAAATCTCAGTCCTCTACCTCCCCTCCTTCCCCACTTTCCTCCTCTCCTTCAGTTATCACCTATTTTCCCTGTTATTCCCTTATTCTGAGGTATATTTTCGTGCTAACATTAGCGAGTTGCAAGCAGGGTGTTGTCATCACTGATGGCAAGCGAGTGCAAGAGAGAGAGAGAGAGTATCGATCGACTGTGTCTCAGTGGCCTTGGGGGAAATTGGCGGGAAAGCAGGTTGCCTCACCCATACATTATACAACTCGCGGGCTATATCTCCGATTTTGACCATCCAAACGCTGTTTTCACTCGTTTTATTGTTGTTTCAGGTTAATACCTTTATAATCAACCCATAATAGGCGCATATGGATAAGTATTAATGCTATTAATGGTACAATGAATATTTTAGTGACGGAAACACCTCAAATACGTCAGCACAGGGGGACGTTTCCAATTACCCCCATGCGCACTTGTTAGGCTAAAGACTTGGATGGAAGTCTGGAGAAGCAAGCGCCGGGAAAGTTCAATGGCTTTCCTGACTTCCGCGGCTTCTAATGCCTGAGAAGAGCGTAACAGAGACTTTGTTACTTGCTGGGAACCATATATTGCGAAAACAGTTTAAATGCTTTTCCTCTTAACCTAAACTCGCGGTCTAGGTAAGCTGGGGAAGGCGTGCTAAAGGGAGCTTATAATTCGCACAAATTGATTATTTGGGGGGTGGCAGCCAAGCAGAGGGGACTCCGCCGGCACCAAAAACCGGAAGAGAGAATCAAGAATGGCGTTCTGGAGGGATTTGGTGGGAAGAATAAGTCATGGTTATAATAACTTGGAATGTCCTTAATATGAACATCCAAAACATTTCCGTAACATTGCTACCCCTGACTCATCCGGCCCGTATAAAAGAGGCATAGCTCCTGTTTTTGACTGGCGCCTTGTCTAAAGGAGGGGGAGATATGTCTGATATGACTCGCACAGTGGAAGTAGTGAGAGCTGCTGTGCCTGGCACATTGGAAATTGGATCTGACACAAGAGGATGGTTAGGTATTTTAGCTAAAGCAAAGGATGTAGCCAGAGGTCGCACATTCGTCGACATCGCGGGATCTCCCGTATCAAAAGGAGTTTCCGGCGTAGGGCCAAAGAACCTATTAAGTGCATTCAATAGTAGTCCATCAATCTCTTCCGCCGGTACATACCTAGCCGATGACGAACACCGTGGAGATTCGACAGTACCCTGAGAGTCGCCTAGAAGGTGACTGGACTCTTCAACCTCCATCTCTGAGACCAGAGATCGGTGTTCTTCATCCGTTTAGTCTGGCTTATCATGGGAAGATCCCGCCGAAGCCGGGACCTCCACATGTTGCCATGTTAACCCTTGTCTAGCGGGCCCTCTGTGGCCGTTTTGGGCCTTTTCAGGCCATTCTGACAGCTATATCAACCATCAGTATGAAAGGAACTGTATTGTGCCGAAAACTAGGTGGAAATCGCTACACAATGACGTAAGATACAGCTACGTAGCACTCGTGGAGCACTGACAGTGTTACCTCGAAGATGGAAGTTTAGCAGATTTTGCTACCTTGCTCACTTTTAGCGAACTATTGGTTACACTGTGATCCTCTCGCGCGGTGGGGGAACTGGAGTTAGTGTGGGCCGGGAGGCCACAGATATCAGACGTATGGATCATTACTATCCCACTCATTTTCACTCGATTTTCACCCTTTTTTCACCCGTTTTTTGCCTGTTTTTTCAACTCGACTTATGTGGTGAGCCGCTCTTTAAGGGTTAAAACTGGGATAGAAGATGGTACATCGGCATCCCGGTGGACGTCAGCACTAGTTGAGTCACAAAGGGATGTGTTCTGTCCTGCCAGGACTGTGAGTATCTCCATACACCTTGGCTGTGGCTGTCCCTCGCTTGCGAGCTCGGTATACTCTCTGAATGGGAGCCCTCGTCCGAGTCCCGTAAAGGTTTATGATAATTAAAAGCTCCCATAGCTCGTTAACACATTGAAAGCAGAGCTGGTGAGCAAAATCATAAAGTATACTAATTAATTTAATTTATATTTAATTGTATTAAAATAAATTACTATAAATAAACACAATATTATCATAATATAATCATAGAAAATATATATGTTTATTATGATTCAGTTATTAAATGATTTCATTAACAAATAAAAATAAGATAGGGATACCTGAGCTTTAACGGTGTTGAACATACAGCAATGAGAGGTTCAAGTGCCGACATGACAGAGACTGGGGGAAAACTACCCCGCCCCCGGGAACTACCTGGTCACCTGGTGCAACACCGGTACTCCGCCCTGGAAAGAGAAATTTCCGGGGATTAATGCTCATAGGGTTACACCCAAAAAATGGTACAAAATATGTGCCACAAAACCGCCGGTCAACGAACCGTAGCACTCCACCACTACTTTTCGTTTTCCTTTAGTTTCATAGTAAAGATTTCAGCATATCTTTACCTGTCCAGAAGATTTAAGCATATCTTCTGAATCCTCATAAAGATGAAGCATATCTTTATTAAAGATGAAGTCTTTCAAGTATCCCTTTACACTTGAAACACTAGTAAGATTCAGGCATCTTTTTATCCCATAAAAAGTCTAAGCCTATCTTAATCTCTAATCCGGCTTCTCCCAGAAGCCCTCATAGATCGCCGTCTTGAAGGCCGTGATACCCTATTGTATCAATCAATTGTTTGGCAAATTATCGCGAATCGCAAATCCGTTAATATAACCACCCGAAGGTACAACCGCCGGGTTTTATATGCAATGTCAAACCAATTATACCTGCCCCAGACCTCTTTGTAAAAAGGTCACCGGGAGGGAAAGACCAAACAAACAGACAGCATTGTTTCAATGGCTTTGAAAAGCCGAGAAAACCATGTCCAACGTGTCAGCATGATCACCTAGATAACTGTGTGGAGCCCCCCTCGCCGGGAATAATACAGGAAGCCTGATCCCAGGCTCGACCACAGAAAACGCAGTTTCTGATGAGCCCTCAAGCGACCAAACTCGTCGGGGTAACTTACCTATTTTAGCCATCCTGACTAAAACTCGATAAACAAAAACGGTGTTCTCGGAGCAACGAGAAAAACGCCGGAAAGGTAACCCACACCAAACGAGACATTTTAACACATTTTATACAAAGGGTGTGTGCAAACATAGGGATACCTGAACAGGAGGGCGTAATGCATAAAGCAAAAACCGGGGCAAAGGTAGCCATGACAGACTGGTGGGAAACTTACTCCAGGTTCTGCATAGACCCGCCGGGACCCAGCTCTGGAAAAAAAGAAAATTTCCAGGAATTAATGCTCATAAGGTTAACCCAATCATGTTCGCACACAAGTGTTAAATAACCCGCCGGGTAACGAGACGTAATACTCAACGACTACAGCTCGCTACGCGGTGGGGTTTCCTAAGTAAAAGATTTCAGAATATCTTAATTTGTCCAAAAGATTTATGAATACCCTCTGACATAATATATAAAGACCAGCATGGCGTTTATAACTGATTAAGTCTTTCCGGTGGTGTTTGTTTCAAGATTCAATTTTGGAGAAAAAAAAAAACCTAAAAAAGACGCCGGCCCCCGAATTATCTCGTAGATAAAAAACTGGGAAGCCTGACAAATATACGAGATCTAACTTCTCCCGAAGTATCTTTTTAGATCGCTGTATGTTGAAGGCGGCGATACAAAACGTATCCCTCAATTGTCTGGTTAACTAACTGAATTGTAAATTCGTTATTCCCATCCTTCCAAGGAGCACCCGCCGGGTGTGAATATTAGTTTAAAAAACGTTAACCCCAATTGTGCCCTAAAGCGCCGTATGTTGAAGGAGGCGATACACAATGCATCCCTCAATTGTCTGGTCAACTAAACTGAATTTTGCAAATTCGGTCATCCCACCCTTCCAGGTTGCACCCGCCGGGTGATTTAAAGTTTAAAAGTTAACCCCAATTGTTCCTATCCCCACTTCTTTGTAAAAGATCGCCGGGGAGGAAATACAACAACAGCATAGTTTTATATTGGCTTTGCAAAACCGAAAAAACTACAAACAACACGTGTCCGTATGAACACTGTTAGATGGGTACAGCCAACCCGCCGGGAATCATAAGGAGCCTGAAACAGGCACCCCAGAGACGCAGTCCTGGGGAGCCACAGACACCCACTCGCCGGGGAAACAAGCCTGTTTTTAAACCACGCGTGGCCAAAACTCGGCAACCAGCCGGGGTTATCAAGGTGAAACCGAGAAAAACCCGCCGGAAAAAACCCACCCCGTCCAGATACCATCTGAACGCAGCACCAGACCGAGGCGTAGCCAAAACACAACTAACGCCGGGCCCAACATAGTCCGTGGAATTAGCCAATACACAACTAACCCAGGACACATAAATAGTCCGTGGAATTAGCCAATACACAACTAAACCAGGACACACATGACACAGTAGTACATATTTAGAAAATAAATCAATAACACTTGTATATGTGGTAAAGCTATGAGAGGCTGGCTAGGCCTAGGCAGACGGATAACAGTAACAGGTCGGAATATAAACAAAAAGCACTGAATTATATCACAACAGGAACCACCGCCAACACACCACTGTAGCAAATACTTCCGGCAAAGGGAAGAACTGACTCGGGACCCAGAAAAAACTTCACTAAGTGAAGAAAAATACGCTGGGAATGTCAGCAAAAATACGCTACCTCATCAGAAAGATAAAAGGAAGCAATAACGCGTAATGAAAGCCGCCTGCATCACAAAGCTAGCTAACTGTGAAAAAGTTCACCTGTCCACAACAGGACCAAGAGGGTACATCCGAAATAGATGCCCCAAACACACGACCCAAAATACACTGCACTGCGGGCAACTAGCCCAGGACACTCCTGCTACGCATATCCTAACCTTACTCGATACATCCCGGAGTAAACAAATGAGAAAAAACTCACTAGGGACGCAACAAATGTGGAACCCGCGGAGCGTGGGGAGACACGTCCGGGCAGGCTGAGCGCAGAGCAGAGAAGGAAGAATGACGCCTGCAGTAGCGTCTGGTTAAAAGATCCACACAAGTACATCCACTATATGATGGAAAGCTTATTGAATAGTTATTCTAATTTTGTTTTTGTTTTTATTTTTTACGAAGTTTTTTCGTAGTGAGAACCCAATTCATAATGACTGAAGCCATGAGTGAGGTCGCGTGCACTCATGATGAAGGCTCCTCAAATTTTAAATGCTCTGCGCGGTAGATTCAAACTACGGCGGATGAGTGTTTGAAGAGGGTGCCTTATGTAATAGGCATGTTCGTCAATGATGGAGGGGCCACTAATAAATATTAGGGTTTCTTTATCTCCTTACAGGAGTCAAACCTATAATTTATTAGTGGCCCCTCCATCATTGACGAACATGCCTGATTTCTAAGACTGGAGGGGGACATTCGTAATCATATCATAACTCTAGGAAAGCAGATAATCAAACAACCACATAGTATTCTTACTTTGAAAATATATTTAAATACGGCGCAGCCCATATATATATACAAATAAGGGGGTTCAAGCAGGTGCGTGCTTCAAAGAAGCCTGCTTGATAAAAAAGGGGGTAACTCTGGAGATTCTGTGAACAGATCTGTAGTTACCAAGGCACCCCACTCAACGAGTGGTGACAAAAATAACAAGTTATAAGTTTACATGTGCACATAATAAACCCCATAATATTCGTGGAAATGTTTTGCAAACGATCTCCACCGTTTAATACTAAATTGCTTTCACAGCTAAAACTACTATAACAACCTTGTTGTTTGTACTAACATTGTACTAGCACAATTTCTCGCCCTGAATAGAACAGAGAAATTTTCATATCACATTATCCATAATTTGTATCACAGCTCTTACACTCCGGCAGGGTCTAGGGTGTCCTATGTTACACTGACTGCCCCCCCCCCCCCTTTTTTTCTTTGAAAGTAAACAAAAGTGACTGAAGGGCCACCTAGACCCTCTGCCTTAAAGCTATACATGGTAAGGAAGGTTTGTCTAGACTACTCTAGAGCAACTGACAAGTATCTAGTCAAAAACGTATGATTAGACGCCCACAACTGTGTGGACGAAATATCTTCTACTGAAAAGTTCTTCAAGAAACGTAAAGAGGCTGCCCATTTGCGTAAATCGTGGGCCCTACCCACAACACCGGGATTACTCTCTTTAATGACTTCGACCAGAAGAGAAGCTAATCTCCGTTTCAGTAAGCGTTTACCCGTACTCGCTACCCATAAAGCACCTTGGGGGTTTAGAGGAGCTACTCTCAAATATTTGGTTAGAGCTTGCACTGGACAAAGATTATGGTGCACCTTTCCCCTTTTTAATGCCGGCACAGTGAACTCAGAAAACACGTGTGCACTGTGCTCATTCTTGGCTACAAATCCCGGGGAAGGTGCAATGTGAATACATTCATTAAGTCTACCAAACCTAAGGCAATTAGGTGTGTTGCTCATCGCCGCCAGCTCAGACACTCTGTTCCCGGTGGCCAAAGCCAAAAGGAATACAGCCTTTTTTAAGAGTAATGCAAAATCTGCAGTATTTTGGTACAGACGAGAGTGAAGTAAAGACAATGCCTTGTCCAGAGACCAAGTAGGCATGAGCTGACGGGGAGGTGGGCGGAGTTTAAAACATGCTCTCATAAAACCTGTTTCCTCCGCTACCGGTATGGAGAGACCTGTAAGGTCTAAAAAGGGCACTCTAATCGCAGTTAAGTGATTTTTTAACGTTACCACAGATAAACGTTTCTGCTCAAACAGATAATTCAAATAATTAAAAACTAACGCCACTGAGGGCACAGTCTGTTCTGTTCTAATGATCCAAGAAGTAAAGGCTTGCCAATGTGATTGATACTGTCGTTTTGTAGACTGAGTATATTGATTGATTAATTTATTGGTCACATCTCTACCATATGGTGCTAGCCACTTGGCTTCTTGAATGTCCATAATGCAAAAGTCAGCGAGGTCGCTAGGTTGCCAATCGTGTCTAAGTGGAAATACTCGACCGGGAGCGACACCGGGTGCGAGCACCACGTCTTCAATTGCTGGTACCATAATTGCGCCGGCCACACGGGCGCGATTAGCGAGACTAAGCCTCGATAATCTCGTAGTTTGTTCACTACGTGGCACATTAGTGACGCATCTGGCGGCGGAAACAGATAGATGGAGCTCCATCTGTTCCAGTCTGTCACTAGGGCATCTGGCCCCCCTGCCGGCGTTTCCGTCCGGCGGGTGAGGTATAGAGGGAGTTTGTGAGTCTCCTCGGACGCAAACAGATCCACTTGTGGATGGTAGAGCTCTGCAATCATTAGGTTGAAAATGGGTTGCTTGAGCTCCCATTCTACAGTCGTGCTCTGTCTCCGGGACAGAGCGTCTGCCCAGACGTTTGCTACGCCTGGGAGATAAGATGCGTGAAGATAAATGTCTAGCCAGTTGGCTAGAGTAAAAATATCTTCCGACACGTTTAGCAACTTCCTTGATCTCGTTGACCCCTGTTTCTGAATACAGTGAACTGCATTCAGATTGTCCATTCTGAAGGCCACCGACTTGCCCCGTAAAGTAGAGCCGTGAGCCTGAAGGAAATACAAGGGGACTAGTAATTCTTTGACATTGATGTGGGAGATTTCTAAGTGGGACCAAAGCCCCTGACCCTGGTGCCCCTGGTTTGACTGAAATCCCCAACCTATCGTGCCTGACGCATCCGTGTCTACCCATACCGTTGGCGGAGGAGAGGTCCATGACATTACTGAGTGCAACATTTCCCTCTTCGCCCAGACCGCTAGTAAGGTGTGGATTAATTTTGGGATGGGCCATAATTTTCCCGCCGGTAAGAGTGGGAAATATTTGTTGCCTTCCAATATTAAACGTGTTACTTTCAACCGGCCCAACATTACAGGTTAGTTGAATCCAGTTGAGAGAGCCGACCAGAGACTCCCAGATCCTCCGTGTCGTAGTCAGACTGTGAAGAAACATGAACAGTTTCCTGCGAAACCTGTTGCGATTGTCCACACTCTGACTCAGAGTGAGAGCAGCTGTGTCCCAAACCAGCCCTATCCACTGAATTACTCGTGAGGGAACAAGGTTTGACTTTACCAGATTTACCTTGAACCCTAGAGTTTTGACATGATTTAAAATTATGTTGACATGTTTGATGCATAATTGCTCTGTCTCTGCCACCACCAGCCAGTCGTCTAGGTACCACAAAACTCTGATTCCTTGCTTTAACAACGGCATCAGGGCTTGCCGGACTAATTTCGTGAATAGTCGAGGTGCCAGGTTCAAACCGAATGGCATCCTCTGAAAAACAAAATTTTGGTGCCTGATCCGTAAGGCCAGAAACCTTTGAAATCTTTTGTTGACCGATACGTGCCAATAAGCGTCTGTCAGGTCTAGGGAACACATCCAACCTCCCGGCGGAAGTGTTAGCCTGATTTGGTGTACCGTTAACATTCGGAATGACTCATTGTGAATGTGAAGGTTCAGATAAGACAGGTCTACGACCGGTCTCATCTGAACACTGTCCCTTTTGGGAACCAAAAATAGCTTGGACGTGAATACAGGGTAATTTGGGGGGACCGGGATAATGACATTCTTGGCAATCATTTCCTGGACCAGTGACTCCACCTCTAAAGAAACAAAATTCGCCGTTGTCGGCTGACGTAAGCGAGGTCGCCGGAGCCACTGCCAAGTGATGCCTTTGCGTGCCACCATCCGTGCCCAAGTGTTTAACGGCCATGCTTGGTGACACGTTCGGAACGACCCAGTTAGCAGACAAGGGTTCGCCGGCTGTACTACCCTCGGATCCACCGGCCTTAAGACTGGCACCGGGAGTGAGAGAGACTTTAGTTTTTTGATGGTGGTGGACGCTTCGCCGGCTGGCTGGCGTTGGCAGAAGATGGGCCCTGACCTGGCTTATTATAGCCGCGTCCTCTCTGACCTGAAAACCTACCCTGTCTATGCCTGTACTGACCTTGAGGGGAGGGGGACTTAGGTGGAAGAAAGGGCTTAGATCCCCCCGGCTGAGCCTTAGCGACTGGCCTGGGTTTGGGGAAGTTAAAGGCAGGTTTCTTAGAAGGGGTGGGACTGTGTTGAACGGCCTGAGCCATATTAAAAACCGTTCGCCACACTTCAGGGGACATTAAAGAGGGAGTGAGCACTGGTGACATGACCACCTGATTCGCAATGCGATCAGGCAGTTTTCGGACTAAGGACATTCTGAGATCTTGTCTCGCTCGTACCGCCTCAAGCAAGGCGGTGCGTATGTCACCTAATGATTGGATTGACGACTGAAGGAGCAGTCGCCGGGACAATTCAACCGATCGTCTGGCATACGCGTCTGCGATTGCCTGAGTGGACCGGAGCAAAGACTTTGCTACCTGTTGAGACACTATGTATTGAGAGAACAGGCGAAAAGCTTTCCCCCATAGCCTAAATTCACGGTCTAGGTGAGTTGGGGTAGGGGTAGTGAAAGGGTCTTTTAGCTCACAAAGATTAATTTTAGGGGCAGCTAAGAAAGCAAACAAAGCTGAAGGGACTCCGCCGGCAGAACACACTGGCATGGAGAACCAAGAATGAGTATCTTGAGGTATCTGGTGGCAAGTTTTGGAAGTAAATGTGGTTGCAAAGTTTTGAGCCTCTGTCTCCCATTCCAACCAAGGTCCTGGGCCCAACTGCCCCACCTTCAAGACTGGATTAGCTGCTGCGTCTGTGACGGTTTGCAAATCGAGTTCTGGAGTGAGAGCTGACAGTGTCTTAATGTCATTAAATCCATCATGCTTAGACCAGTCAGAAAACAATCTTGAAGCTGAGGCAGAGGGTAAAGCAGGCTTAGCAGTATAAACAAAATAATCCTGGTGATAATAACTAGGTATAGCCTTGATGTTGACATCTAGTACATTCCCCAAAGTATCCAAGGGCCTTAATTTCTTAATTTATTGCCCTGGATGACCCACTCACGCGGCACTGGGAGTTCCCCTGACAAGGTAGGTTGGGCGAGCTCTGGTTTAGTGGGGGTCAAAAGGACCCATGACTCGTCTGGTCCGTAAAGCAAGGGCATAGCTACCTTTCTGAGAGGCGCTCTGTCTAGAGGGGGCGGATTGACATCCGTTATAACCCTTACATTCGAAGTGGTCAATGCTGCCGTAGCAGGCCTAGTAACCACCGATGGTGACATAGAGGGAGGGTGAGGGATCTGAGTCAAAGCAATAGAAGTCATCAGAGGCCGTACCGTAGAGCTTGTCGTGGGAGCTCCCAAGTCCACTGTGGGAGTTTCCTGCTGTTGGCCAAAAAATTTAGATAAAGCATTAACTAGTAGCCCATCAATTTCCTGTGCAGTGACAAATTGATTTGATGATGTACTCACTGGTGAATCATTAAGATCTTGTGCGGCGTCTAAGCCTGAACCTGACTCTTGCCCTTCCATATCTGATATAATCGAAACCTCGTCTTTATCATCCTGTTCCTCCTGAGAAGATCCCGCCGAGGCTGGGGTACCAATCTTGTTGCCAAGATAAGTCAGGAATAGAGGATGGGATCGCCGCGTCCCGGTGGACGTCAGCCACTGTGTGAATAGTTTGAGCCGGAAGTGGGTAGTCAGGCCCCGGATGAGAATATCGCCAAACACCTAGGCCTTGGCCTATACTCCCTTGGGAGTCTGAAACACTCTCAACCACTGAGCTCCCTGAACTCTCCAAATCCAGGGTTAAAATGTTAATGGGTAAATCATCTTTAGGTACAGGCACTACACTGGACCCTTGAGACCGAACACAAACTCTGTCTGGGGTAGAGGTATGACGGGAAGTACTAGAAACTGGCGAGTGTCGGGAGGCCTTTCTATCATGGGAATCCTTTTTCCAAGATTTATGGCTGCGGTGTGAACGTGAACTACTCTTCGATTTGGAGGATTTATCGCCGTGACCATTGGTGGAACTTTCTGTCTTACTCGATGGTGAAGAGGCAAGACTGGGTGGCTGGTGTCTAAGGGGTGACCTAGACCTAGATCTCGCCTGAGACGAGGAGGCTGCCGCCGGGGGAGTAGGCTCACGTTGACGTTTCGAAGTAGCAGGGGCAGGAGATGACACAGAACCCTGTCCAGTCTCCGCCGGCTTACGACTAGTTACTCGAGAGGAACGTTTATTAGGGGGAGGGTGCTCAAGAAGAAGCCTATCCCAAAGTGGGACGTTGTCACATTGAAGTGACTTATGAGCCACAATCGTAGTATACGCTGACATTTGTTGCCGAACTTCTCGTAAGGCGACCGCTGCGGTCTTATCATTATCTTGGAGGACTTTGACATTTAGTTAGGAGCAAAAGGAACAGTTGCGCATCACCCACAGACCCCTTGAACGGTCTAGACATTTAACACACTTGATACAAAGAGTGTGCGCAAAAATAGGGATACCGGCACAGGTTGGATTAATGCATAAAGCAAAAACTGGGGCAAAGGTAGCCATGACAGAGACTGGTGGGAAACTACTGCAGGTTCTGTATTGGTCCGACGGAGCCCAGCCCTGGAAAAAAAGAAAATTTCCAGGAATTAATGCTCATAAGGTTAACCCAAAATGATCGCATACAAGTGTTCATAACCCGCCGGATAACGAGATGTAATCTCACAATGATTACAGCTCGTTATGCGGCGGGGGTCTATAAAGATTTCCGAATATCTAGACATGTCTTAAGAAAGTTAAGAATACCCTCTGACATAATATAAAAGACCAGTATGGCGTTTATAAAGTCTTTCTGGCGGTGACTGTTACAAGATTCAATTTTGAAAAACAACCCCCCACAAAGACGCTGGCCCCTGAATTATCTAGCAGATTAACACAGGGCAGGCTGATACGAGATCTGACTTCTAATGAATTGTCACATAGATCGCCGTATGGTGAAGGCGGCGATACATAACCGTATCTCTCAATTAATTGGTTAACTAACTTGGATTGTAAATTCCGTATTTCCTCCTCCCAGGAGCACCCGCCGGGTGTGGCAAACTTATGAAAAAGTCGTTAACCCTAATTGAGCCTTCGATCGCCGTATGTGTGAGGGCGGCGATACATATAGTATCACTAAAATGAACCGGTTAACTAAACTGAATTACCAATTCGTTCATCCCACCTTACCAAGGTACACCCGCCGGGTGAGATCTGATGTCTTAAACGTTAACCCCATAAGTTCCTATCCCCACTTCTTTGTAAAAGATCGCCGGGGAGGAAAGCCCACAACAACAGCTAGGGTTTTTCCTTTGGTTTGTAAAACCGGGTAGAAAAACTACATAACATATGGCCGCATGAACAATGTTAGATGGGTACAGCCATTCCGCCGGGAATCATAGGGAGCCTGAAACAGGCACCATCACAGAGACGCAGTCCTGGAGAGCCACAGACACCAACTCGCCGGGGACATAAGCCTGTTTTGAACCACGTGTGGCCAAACACGGCTCACGGCCGGAGTTTTCATGGTGTAACCGAGAAAACCCCGCCGGAAAGTAACCCACCCCGTTCAGAAACTATCTGAACGCACATAGGACCCGAGAGATAGCCAAAGCACAACTAACCTAGGGTCCACAAAATTAATATAATCCGTGGAATTAGCCAATACACAACTAATCCAGGAAACATACATAGTCCGTGGAATTAGCCAATACACAACTAAACCCGGATACACATGACACAGTAGGACATATTTATAAAATAAATAAATAACACTTGTACATGTGGCAAAGCTACGAGCGGCTGGCTAGGCCTAAGCACAAGAAATGTTGAAATATAAACAAAAACACTGGAAATATAACAACAGGAACCACCGCCAACACACCACTGTAGCAAATACTTCCGACAAAGGGAAGACTGACTCGGGACCCAGAAAAAACTCTCACTAAGTGAAGAAAAATACGCTGGGAACGTCAGCAAAGCAACGCTACCTCATCAGAAAGATAAAAGGCAGCAGAAATAATCGCGTAATGAAAGCCGCCTGCATCACAAGCTAACTCAACTGTGAAAAAGTTCACATGTCCACAACAGGACCACGAGGGAACATCCGAAATAGATGCCCCAAACACACGACCCAAAATACACTGCACTGCGGGCAACCAGCCCAGGACACTCCTGCTACACATATCCTAACCTTACTCGATACATCACGGAGTAAACAAATGAGAAAAAACTCACTAGGGACGCAGCAAATGCGGAACCAGCGGAGCGTGGGGAGACACGTCCGGGCAGGCTGAGCGCAGAGCAGAGAAGGAAGAATGACGCCTGAATCAGCGTCTGGTCAAAGATCCACACAAGTACATCCACGATATGATGGAAAGCTTATTGGATAGTTATTCTTATTTTCTTTTTGTTTTTTATTTTTTACGAAGTTTTTTCGTAGTGAGAACCCAATTCATAATGACTGAAGCCATGAGTGAGGTCGCGTGCGCTCATGATGAAGGCTCCTCAGATTTTAAATGCTCTGCGCGGTAGATTCAAACTACGGCGGATTAGTGTTTGAAGAGGATGCCTTATGTAATAGGCATGTTCGTCAATGATTACGGGGCCACTAATAAATATATATATATATATATATATATACAGGTATATACACTCGACCCTCGGTTTAACGGACCTCGATACAACGGATTTCGGATTTAACGGACTCCGTCTGTTGTTGTTGTTGTTGCTGTTCCCCAGGCTGCCTGGCCGAACAGCCCCAAGGCCCCGAGCAAGGCCAAGGCCATAACCGAGCGCCCCCACAGAACCCTCCCTGCCGACCACAATAAAGCCTGGGTGACCAAAGCCACTCCATGGCGGGGAGCTGAGGAGGGTGCAGAAACGCCCGGGAAACCAAAGCCCCACCCAGGGCCCTGTGCCCCTCAGCAATTATGAAGAGAAAGTTGAGGGGCAAAGGAAAAATGTGACGCTTTGGCTTCCAATCTTGGTAGATTGGGAGGTCAATCCACGGAAGAGACGCCGTCACTTGAGATCTAGAAAATATATAAGTAAAAGGAACAGTTAGAGTAAGCTATGGGTATGGCAGAGATCGCTCAGTTCTCACTCTGATAGACCAGCCCATCACCACTGGACTCCGTCTGTAGGCGGACAATACATCTGGACCCAGATTCACTAATGGTCGTAGCGTGCGATGTCGTACAGCAACCTACGATCGTTCCTAAGGGAGTGCGGAAGGTGTATTCACGAACGCATCTTACGGCTCCCTTTCGGTTATTTTCACCAAGGCTTCTCTTGACCAATCAGGCGCTTGGCCTTTGTAAATAAACAATATGTCACCCACATGACCGAAGCGCCAAGAAGAACCTAATATACTTTAATTTATGAGCTTGTCATTGTTTAGCATGGCTAATTCGATCCACCACAGCCAGCAGGAAGAAGAATAGAGTATCTTGTGAATTGATGATAAGAAATTAGCCTAGCTAGGCTACAGGGAAGCCTGTTAGTGGCCCAAGTTAAAGGATTTTCGACGGATTGATAATTGATAATCATATGTTAGGCCATGAAAAAGCCATAAAAAGAGTGAAGTTGGGGAAAGCACCAGGAACAGATGGAGTGTGTGGGGAAATGTTGAGGTATGGTGGTGAGATAGTGATAGAATGGGTATGGAAAATGTGCAAACTAGCATGGGAGAAGGGGAGTGCACCCGATGACTGGAAGACTGGCATAATAGTCCCCCTATATAAGGGCAAAGGGGAAAGAGGAGTGTGTGGTAACCACCGAGGAATATGTCTTCTAAGCATAGTAGGGAAGGTATACAGTAGGGTAGTGATTGAGAGAGTGAGAGTGAGAACGGAGAAATGGATAGGCGACGAGCAGGGAGGCTTTAGGAAGGGAAGAGGAGGTGTAGATCAGATTTTTACCCTGAATTGTGTTGTGGAGAAGTATCTGGAGAAGAAACAAAAGGTGTATGTTGCCTTTATGGACTTGGAGAAGGCCTATGACAGAGTGGATAGAGAAGGTTTGTGGAAAGTACTTAGAATATACGGAGTAGAGGGCAAGTTGCTGAAAGCAGTGAAGAGCATGTATGAGGGTGCAAAGGCGGCAGTACGTGTGGAGAGTGAGCAGAGCGAGTTCTTTGACCTGAATGTTGGTTTGAAACAGGGGTGTGTGATGTCCCCGTGGTTGTTTACTGTATATATGGATGGAGTTATGAAAGAAATACTATCAAGAGCAGTGGATGTTGGTGTATCGCTGAAAAGGGAGGGAATTGAGTGGAAGCTACCTATACTGCTGTTTGCGGATGATACAGTTCTGATGAGTGATAATGAATGGGAGTTGCAGGGTCTGGTAAATGAGTTTGGAACAGTGTGCGAAAAACGGAATTTGAAGGTAAATGCGGGGAAGAGCAAGGTTATGGTCTTCGAAAGGGGTGAAGTCACAGAGTGTGAGGTGAAGCTGAACGGTCAGGCTATGGAGATCGTCAACTCTTTTAAGTATCTGGGCAGTGTGTTGAGTAAAGATGGGACTATGGATGAAGAGGTGCGGGAGAGGGTACAACAGGGGAAGAGGGTTGTAGGAATGCTAAAAGCAGTAACAAGAAATAGGGTGGTCAGTATGGAAGTGAAGAAGTCCTTGCATGACAGTGTGGTAATCCCGACACTGACTTACGGAAGCGAAGTATGGACGTTGGTTGAGAGACTCAGACCAAGAGTGAGAGCAGTGGAAATGAATTACTTAAGGAGTGCGTGCGGAATTACATGGAGGGATAGACAGACTAATGAGGAAGTAAGAAGGAGGTGTGGTGTGGAGGTAGATGTGCTGGAAAGTGTGAAAAGGAACAACTTGAGATGGTTCGGCCATATGGAACGTATGGAAAGCGAGAGAATGACTAAGAGGGTGTACGAGAGCGAGGTGGAGGGACAGAGGGGGAGAGGTAGACCGAATATGAGGTGGAAGGATGGAGTGAGGAACTACATGAATGAAGGCGGTGCTGGTTGGGGGGAGGGGCGTCGACTGACTGGGGACAGAGGTGCATGGGGGCGGTTCGTTCGTGGCCACCCCTTCGGGGATCACGGCGTCAGGCAATAGATAGATAGATAGATGTTAGGCTAGTTGGGAGTGTATTATTTATACCTTAACCACAGTATATTGTTCTACTTTACCATGTCTACACCTAGACAGGGCGAGCCAAACCAAAATGCCAGACTTTACTATGTCTATGGCAGGCAGTTCTAGCCAAGCCAAAATGCCAGACTTAGCCTAGGCCTAATTTTTCAAAATAGGCTTAGGGTAATTTTTTTTGTATTCACAACACCTCAAGGCCTATCTACCTTGTCAAAATAGGCCTAGCATAGGCCTCCTCAATCTATTATCCAACAGTTGGCCATGGGAAATAATGATAGGTTGAGGGGGGCTTTGTCCCCCTCACCTCCCATGACTTATTGCCATCATCAAATATATTACCAGCATGGGACTAATAACAGCTAGTTAACAATGAGGACGGTATGCCTGCAAACACCATCTTAACCTGCTAGGCTTCTACTTTACCATGCTTAGGCTACACCAAGCTAGGCATTGCTAGCCTAACCAAAATACCATACGTTACTACGTAGGCCTAACTTTTTCAAAATAAACCTAGGTTATATCCTAGGCTAGGCTAAACAAAAATATTCACAACACCATATAGGCTAGCCTATTATTTTTTGTTTAGACTATGCCTAGGGTAATTCTTTTCATAATTTTGTTCCTGTGATACTTTCAAATTTGTTGAGGAAATAGGCTACCCTAATCTAACCCAGCTAGGCATTGCTAGCCTAACCAATATACCATACATAGGCCTAACTTGTCTAGCCTAAATAGCCCTAACTTTTTCAAAATAAACCTAGGTTATAGCCTAGGCTAGGCTAAACAAAATTATTCACACAGCGTTTATTATTTATTCATTTTTTAGGCTAGGCCTAGGGTAATTCTTTTCATCATTTTGTTCCTGTGATACTTTCAAATTTGTTGAGGAATAGGCTACCCTAATCTAACTCAGAGGTGGTGGGGAGTTGGAATAAAACATATCCGCAATAAATGAGGGTTAAAATCTACTAATGGTAGGCGTCGTGTTGTCGCAGCACATGAATTTGTGCATCAATTAACCTTGACTAAGTCAAGGCTGGCATATGTAGGCTATTCATAGCTTAATTCGGCCTGTCATAAGACATTAAGGATACAAATATATTCATACTTTGTATTAAATGCCTTAATGGTGTTGTAAACACAAGTTAACAATCATATTGCGCTATTATTGCCTCAATAATGACTTAGTGTGTCATAAAGAGCTATACTGCAGACGAATTTGTTATGGTCGCGGGTTGTGTTATCGATATTTGTGTACCTATATCCGGGTCAAATTCATGTAAGGGTGGTCTGGACCACCCTTTGCGAAAGGGGATTTTAGGGGCTTCCTACGATCAAAGATGGCCGCTACGACGCTTCGTGAATACCAGCGTTGAGACGTAAGGGAACGGTAAGGGAGTTTTCGGATCGTACGACCGTTAGTGAATCTGGGTCCTGGACTGGACCAAATGTCCGGTGCTGGATAATTTGTCCACTAAGTGGCAGGGCGAGTGACTCTTAGGTCTAGGTCTAGGCTATAGATACTCACAAAACCTCAACTGAGCTGCTTGGATAACGAGAATATCCCAGGTATATTTAATAAACGTATATTAACCAAGTAATCTTGACCAAACCGATTCATATCTCTTGTGTAATGCTTTGTTTACACTGGTCTGACGAACGATCCGCGACACACACACACACACACATATGACAAACATATCTTAGGAAGCGGAATTAACGAGCATGCTCACTCCCGCAAATACAACTAGTGTAAGTACACACAGTGACCACGGGTCCAAAACTACTTTTATTTTTAGCTAGCCAGACCAAGAAATGGTCTAACCTAGCTTAGATAATATATCAGGAGGCAAAAACAACTTTTACCTTGTGAACTACTTTTATTTATTTTGCTCAATCGAAAAACACTTGATATACAGGTAGAACATTTTAGTCTTCACCATTCACAAGGTAAAAGTGATTTTTGCCTCCTGATATATTATCTAAGCTAGGTTAGACCATTTATTGGTCTGGCTAGCTAATATTAAAAGTAGTTTTGGACCCGTGGTCACTGTGTGTGTGTATTTACCTATTTGTAGTTTACAGGAATTGAGCAGCGCTCGTGTTGTCCTGTCTTAGTTACTTTTGTGACGCACCCAGTGCGTGGCAACGTAACCTGATTGTACTCCTTGGTACTCCACTGTACCACCACGGTACCGCGCTGTACCATGCTGGCTGCTTATATTGAGTGTGACAACGTATAACTATGTTCTTTGTATCTCTGCAAAGGTCTCGTCATTTGCTAACCAGTGGTGGGTTTTGTTTTAAGCCATGTCGAGACCTTCCATTTAATATGTAGTATCAATAGAGAAGTTGATAGATGAGATGATAGGAATTCAGAGAGAGAGAGTGAGTTATACTTCAGAGCGAGAGGGTAGCAATGGTTGCCAGACGTATGGACCGGTTGGCAGCCCTGCGCTTATAGCTAGGTGCGACAGGGTTGGTAGTACATTGCCGCCTGCATATGCTGCCTGGCTGCCCATGTTGTCGTACTGCACATTGCCTGGAGGCTCGCTGTGTGCTCTATGACCAGGTTGCCTAGAACCTTTGAGATTCTAACATCCCTTGCCCTCTCTCCCAATTTCTCACGGTTGCACTCTTTCTCTCTGACGACATTACTCTCATTTCATTCTTCTCTCTATTTAAATGCATACCCTTCCCTTGAGGTCCTAAAGGAGTTTCAGCACTCACCTCTCGTATTACTCTTAGGACAAGCATATATTTACATGTATTAGATTTAAGGGGTTAATGTGAACAGCGATCTTCTTGATGAGGATAGTTGGTGAACGTTCTACATGTTCACGAGTTATATGCCCAGCTCATCATCCAATTTGTGACTAGACTAGTGCCATGTGTAAGAGCCCGACCATGCCCAGGAGTTGTCTGTAGAGGGGCGAGGACTTAGCCTTGATTTGCCTACCGAGCCAGGAGCGAGTGCAGTACCAGAGACTACAGCTCGCTCGTAGTGCCGGTATAGTAGAGTAACGTAATTTATCTGTCCTTGTGTTCTCTACAGTCTTTTCCTGGGTTCTCGCTTTCGGTGCTGGGACTCGTTCCTGTGACTTGGCCTGCTAGCTAGAACACATGGGGATGATGAGTGGGATATATCTTTATTTTACTATGCATTGCAGCTCTCTTTAAGTTTATGTATGTAACACTTTACAATACACATTACTCACACACAAGACAACACTATTAATACTTTCATGTATCAATTAACTGCACTGTCGTTTTGCTGCTGTTTCCGGAGTTCTATTGCGTAGGGCGCATACGGACTCAGAGGGGAGACAGAGTGAGAGAAGCGAAGTAGCCTATGCGGTAGTAGGCTACCGGCGCAGTACTGTTGCCTGCAACCTTTTAGTTATTCCAAGTATAGATTCATTATTACAATAAGTGACTACTATTTATGTTCCTTCCATGTGTATTATTAGGTATCTACTGGATCATGAACATCTTGTATGCTACATGCTAGTGCATGTTAGTAGGGGACAGTTATTCTAGTGCACGCGCTTTCAAGTAGGCGTGTACCTTTGTCATTTAGCATTTCACTGTCATACAGTAGGGTCCCGCATAAAACGTGTTCGCATAAAACGAGTCTCGATTAAAACGACCGACCTAAAATATTAATATTTAATTTTCGATCAGAACGAATTTGATCACATAAAACGGAGTCCGCCGCCAAAGTGGGGCAAATCCGAGGAGTTTTCATATAGAACGCCGAAATATCGTACAAAACGTACGAAATATCGTCGCTTTGTACGAAATATAGTTCGCTTTGTACGAAATATCGTCGCTTTGTATGAAATATCGTTCGCTTTGTCCGAAAATTTTCGCTTACAGTGGACATTGACGATATTGCGCCACCAAAATGCTGTGTTCACATAAAACGAAATTCGCATAAAACGCCCTCGTTTATCGACCATAAACTCGTTTTATGTGAGACCCTACTGTACCTTTAGCCTGCTTCTATTCTACATTATTAGAGGCTTAATATTAACGTAGTTTCTTGAGTATTGCATTTCTTTAGTAATAACGTAACCTATAAATGTCTGAGGGAGTTTAGCCTCATAGCCTACCCCTGTTGTACACTTTCGCCGAGTTAAGGTACCTCGTTACCATAGACGATAACTCTGTAGGGCGTTGGTGCTTTTGTTGTCTGGAGCATATAGTATTTGGGACTGGAATCGAGCGTGTCGTTGTCACATAAGCCATTTCTGTCCTACGATCAAGAATCCCGAATATGTATTGCCGATCCAGCCGTAACAAAATGGCGACCTTGCACAAGATTCAGTAGTATCCTATCACATGTTTTTTGGAGAACTATTCTATGCTACCTAGTAGAGCTGGCTAGAATTTTCTTGCATATTGGAGGAATTTGTATTGTGTCATTATTGTATTGGTGGACTTGCAGATTGTTTCGTTGGGGGTGTCTAGAGTAGAGTCATTCAAGCATCTTTAACATTTTGTGAGTCGAGACTGCAATTAGTAATAAGCACTTTTTTTTTTTTATGAACAGCAATTGTATAACCAGCACTATGTCTAATGACTCATCATTTACGGGGGAGGATAACACGGTACAGCCTAGTAACCAGCAAGTACAACAGATGTTTGGGGAGGGGAGTGTTATAAGTGGAGAGAGGGATGCCCGGGCATTTTTGCAGACACCTTTGACCGAACAGCGCCTGCAGGCTATTGATTGTTACGGTCTTCGCTGTTTAGCCACGGTTTTGGGGCGGGACTGTCCTGACAGTTGGCCCAAGAAGAATTTGGTGGCATGTTTGTTGGGTGATGGCGATGGGGCGGTGGGTGGAGTGGGGTCTTGGGGGGTTCCCTCCAAGCCTCCATTCCACTCTACCCCTGAGCTGGGCCCTCAGCCAGCGAGTCTTAGCACGATGCAGCAGGAGGGTTCTCAAGGGCAAGCTGGCTTACCCGTAAACACGTCTCGGTGTGGATCCCCCATTTTGTGCTCTCCCCCCCCAGGCCTGTCTCCTGAGATGTTATTTCAGCTAGAACTAGCTAAGTTTAAGCTGCAGGAGACTCAGATACAACAGGCTAGTATAGAACGCATAGAGGTTGCTAGAATCCAAGCCAATCAGGATGCAACCAGGTACCAGGCTGAAATGGATGTCGAGAAGTCTAGAGTAGAGACCACGGGGCGTCATCTCGGTGGTGGGCACTGGGTTACAGACTCACTTTCGCATTTAATTAAGTTAGTACCCGCATTTGATGAGACAGTAGTGACTGAGTTTTTTGCTCGTTTCGAAAAGAAGTGTCGTGAGTATGACTGGCCGGAGGTTAAATGGGCAGCATTAGTTTCATCACGTCTAGTGGGTAAGGGGTTGAAAGCCTACGATGCACTGTCACTGGACGAGAGTGTAGTGTATGGACTGGTGAAGGAGGCTGTGCTCCGGGCCTACGAACTGCAACCCGAAACTTATAGATTGAAGTTCCGTGGCGTGAATAAGAAGAGCGACGTCAGTTTTATGGAGCACGCACGGGACTTAACAGATGCATGTAATAACTGGTTTCGGTCCGAGCACGCAGAGTCGGCTGAGGAAATTAAGCAACTTTTCTATCTGGAACAGTTTTACAAATGTACTGGAACCGATCTAACGCTGAACATTAAGGAAAAATGTCCCAAGACAGTAGAGGAGGCTGCCAAGATGGCAGACCTCAGATTATCATTGATTCGTGGTTGCGGTGCCGCTCAGAGGGCTGAGTCAGGGCAGAAGGGGCGCTATACCCCACCCACCAGAGTTTTCGATAATAACAAATCCTATGACACACATAACCACACTAAATGCATTGCACCTAATAACACCTACAAACACAAGCCTCTCCCGTTTACTAAAGGTCAGGCCCCTTCTTCGCCCGCACAAGGGAAGAAGCCCATTGGGGATGTGAAATGTTACAAATGTCAGAAGCTAGGCCATTATTCACGTGAGTGCCCTAGTAACACTCCCGCTAAGCCGGTGTCATTGGTTCACAGTATCGGTGTGTCTCTGAAGGCTGCAGCAACTGCCCGGGGTAGGTTGTCAGCAGCTGAGGCACACGCGGTAAAGAAGCGTACAGAAGGCTCGACACCTGTCCGGGACACTTTCTGTGGCCATCGGGGGCACGGGTTTGTGAGCTGGGGGAGTGAACTACGGAGGGTTGACTTGCTGAGGGATACGGGGGCTTCGCAAACTTTGTTGAGGAACTTCACAGGGAAACCGATAAATGCGGCCAGAGTTGTTGTGGTGCAGGGTATAAATGCTACGAGGTCATACCCACTTGTGAGGTTGGAGTTGAGAGTGGGAGAGGTGTGCAGGGAGCTGGATGTAGGGATCGTTGAGTGTTTGCCAGTTGAGGGCGTCGACCTTCTTCTCGGCAACGACTTTGCGGTGCCCACTTCCGGGACTCCACCCTTAGTCGTTGCCGAGAGGGCGGCCGACGTGGATGGTGAGAATCGGGAATGGGTTGGGAGGTGCCAACAGGATGAGATGGCCTGTGTGGTAACCCGATCTCGCTCTGCGGCTCCTGCACAGCCTAGCACTCAACCTCGGGGACAGTGGAGGAAGGATCAGGAGAAGGTTGCTAAGGGCAGGAAAAGGGACATTGATTCTGCTGCACTTCTCGGTGATTCGGTACTTGGATCTATAATAAACACGGGAGTTGACTCTGGCCCAGATATGGTGTGTAACAAGGCAGAGTTGGGTAAGACTTCGCGTGAGGCAAGAGCTGTAGCGAGAGCCACTAAGGCAGTAGAGCCTACTAGCCGGGGTAATGTCTTATTACAAAACCATCTTGATGCATTGACGCCCAGGGACATTAGTGAGCAGCAGCTGCAAGACGCTAGCCTAGCTCGTTATAGCAATGGTGCCATAGAGTTGGAGGAAGATGGGGATGCGAAGCCGGGAGATTTCTTTAGGCTCAACAGGATATTGTACCGCAGATTTCTAGACCCCAAATCGAAGTGGGAGGGCGGTGCGAGGGTAGTAGACCAGGTGGTTGTTCCAAATAAGTATAGAGAGTCCTTATTGTGTCTGGCGCATGATGTGCCGGTGGCGGGTCATTTGGGGGTAACAAAAACATTGGCGGCATTGGGCAGGTTTTTCTGGTGGCCTGGGGTCAAGGCTGATGTCTGTGCATGGGTGGCTGGGTGTGCGACCTGCCAGACAACGGGGAAGCCTAACCAGACCATCCCGAAGGCACCTTTGTTTCCCATACCTGTCACCGGGCCTCCGTTCAGCAAAGTTGTAGTAGATTTGGTTGGCCCTTTCCCGCCTACTAGTAGTGGCAATAAATTCCTGTTGACACTCATGGATGTGGCTACGAGATACCCGGACGCATACCCCATGAGAAACGGCTCGGCAAAGGCAGTTGTTAAAAACTTATTATTGTTCTGTTCCCGTTATGGATTTCCACGTGAGGTGCAGTCAGACCAGGGGAGCAATTTTACATCCAAATTGTTCAAGCAAACCCTTCAGTTGCACGGTATATGTTCTGTAGTGTCGTCAGCCTACCATCCCGAGAGTCAGGGAGTCTTGGAGCGGTGGCACTCGACCCTGAAGAGTATGCTACGCTGTTACTGTGCAGAACATGACACTGATTGGGATTTGGGTCTGCCGTATGTTCTGTTCGCTGCACGTGAAGTCCCAGGAGAGAGCCTGGGGTTCAGTCCAAATCAACTAGTCTTTGGCCATAATGTGAGAGGACCTTTAAGTATGGTGAAAGAGATCTGGGAGGGCGAAGAGAAGCCGGGGTCTGTACTTAAATATATCCTTGAGAGCCGGGAGAGACTTATAGGTTGCATGGCAGCGGCAGGTAATAACTTGGTTAATGCACAGGCGGTCATGAAGCACCAGTATGACGCCAAGGTGAAGCTTCGGGAGTTTTCGGTGGGTCAGGAGGTAATGTTGCTTTTACCTTTGCCTGGACACCCCCTTTCTGCCAAGTTTATTGGGCCGTATGTGGTGGCTAAGAAACTGTCCGACCTTGATTATCTCGTTGCAACACCTGACCGTAGAAAAAAACATCAGTTATGTCATGTTAACCTCATGAAAGAGTATGTGAGACGCCCCTCAGAGCCTCTCACTGTCCCTGTGCTGGCCTGCAGCGGCCAGGGTGGAGAAGGAGGTGGGGACAGTCATGCTGCTGAGGAGGATAGCTGGGACTGTGTCATTTCCGCGGAACAGTGGGCGGGGAATACTGAACAAGAGGCTAGGCAAGCTGTAAGTCACCTGCCTGAGCACCAGGGTGCTGCTGTCCTAGGTCTGTTCAGGTCATACCCCTCTGTTTTCGCCGAACACCCAGGTCTCACTACTCAGGTAACGCACGACGTGGACGTCGGTGATAATGTGCCCTTCAAGTCAGTGCCCTACCGTGTGCCCCCGGTAAAGTTGCCAGCTTTACGGGAGGAGTTAAAGTACATGGTTGAGAGAGGGATGATCACTGAAGGTTATGTGAAGTGGACATCACCCGTCACGTTGCAGCCAAAACCTGACGGCAAGGTGCGGTTCTGCATAGATTTTCGTAGGCTAAATGGCTTGACCACTACCAACCCTTACCCTTTGCCTCGAGTTGACGACAGCGTGGACAAGATAGGGAATGCAAAGTACCTTACTAAAATTGATCTTGTAAAAGGCTACTGGCAAGTACCCCTGTCGGACCGAGCTAAGCAAGTTTGTGGTTTGTGGTAGATGGCAAGACCTACCAATGTAACGTAATGCCTTATGGGCTTAAGAATGCACCTGCCACGTTTCAGAACCTGATGAACGATATTTGTGACGAAATCCCTAACTGCACGGTCTACCTTGATGACGTGATAGTGTATGATGACAATTTTGAAAATCACCTAAGGCACTTAGAGACCCTGTTTGGGAAGTTGCACGATGCTGGGCTGGTGGTGAACCTGAGGAAGTGCGAGTTTGTAAAGGCTACTGTGCAGTATCTTGGCTTCGTGGTCGGGTTAGGCCGGGTGTGCCCCCCCCTGAGCAAGATACAGGCTATCAATATGTTTCCCAGGCCCACCACTAAGCGCCAGGTCATGCGGTTCCTAGGTATGATAGGCTATTATAGGCGCTTCATCCGGGGATACTCTACTGTCTTAGCACCGTTAACTGATCTACTGTCGAAGTCAGTGAAGTTCTGTTGGGCTGCGGAGTGTCAGAGGGCTTTCGACCTAGTCAAGCACCTGCTGTGTACACATCCGATTTTGAGAGCCCCAGACTTCTCCAGGAGTTTTCAGCTGGCGACTGATGCCAGCGGTGTGGGTGCCGGGGCAGTGTTACTGCAGACTGATTCCGAGGGCTTGGAACACCCAGTGAGCTTCTTTTCTCGCAAGTTTAATTCGGCACAAAGGAATTACTCGACTATAGAGAAGGAGCTTCTTGCTATCGTTTTGTCGCTCAAACATTTCGAAGTTTATGTTCCAGCCTACGGCCCGGTAGTGACGATTTATACGGACCATCATCCCTTGAAATTCCTAAATCAGTTTCACAATCGGAATATGCGGTTGACCAGGTGGTCCCTAATGCTCCAAGAGTATAATCTCAACATTCAGCATATTGCCGGGAGTGAGAACGTGATAGCAGATTGTCTATCAAGGGTTGATGATCCAGGATAGTCGTGCACGGTGTGTGGGTTGAGCAGGAGTAAAATTAGGCTATCATAACGCCGTCCAAAAAGATTATAAAACAATAAAATAAACGAGAATTTTTTTTTTAGTTTTGTAAGTCTTTATTGTTGTAGCATGATGCATGCGATATTGTGTTTTATGTATAATTCACACTTCAGTTGTTGTGCACCTTTTGCAATTAGTGGCAGCTAAGGGTAGCAGGTCGGTTGGTTGCCTGTCAGATTTTGATAATGCTTCTAAGGTCGATTATCTAAAATCTTGGGGGGGCTGTGACGCACCCAGTGCGTGGCAACGTAACCTGATTGTACTCCTTGGTACTTCACTGTACCACCACGGTACCGCGCTGTACCATGCTGGCTGCTTATATTGAGTGTGACAACGTATAACTATGTTCTTTGTATCTCTGCAAAGGTCTCGTCATTTGCTAACCAGTGGTGGGTTTTGTTTTAAGCCATGTCGAGACCTTCCATTTAATATGTAGTATCAATAGAGAAGTTGATAGATGAGATGATAGGAATTCAGAGAGAGAGAGTGAGTTAGACTTCAGAGCGAGAGGGTAGCAATGGTTGCCAGACGTATGGACCGGTTGGCAGCCCTGCGCTTATAGCTAGGTGCGACAGGGTTGGTAGTACATTGCCGCCTGCATATGCTGCCTGGCTGCCCATGTTGTCGTACTGCACATTGCCTGGAGGCTCGCTGTGTGCTCTATGACCAGGTTGCCTAGAACCTTTGAGATTCTAACATCCCTTGCCCTCTCTCCCAATTTCTCACGGTTGCACTCTTTCTCTCTGACGACATTACTCTCATTTCATTCTTCTCTCTATTTAAATGCATACCCTTCCCTTGAGGTCCTAAAGGAGTTTCAGCACTCACCTCTCGTATTACTCTTAGGACAAGCATATATTTACATGTATTAGATTTAAGGGGTTAATGTGAACAGCGATCTTCTTGATGAGGATAGTTGGTGAACGTTCTACATGTTCACGAGTTATATGCCCAGCTCATCATCCAATTTGTGACTAGACTAGTGCCATGTGTAAGAGCCCGACCATGCCCAGGAGTTGTCTGTAGAGGGGCGAGGACTTAGCCTTGATTTGCCTACCGAGCCAGGAGCGAGTGCAGTACCAGAGACTACAGCTCGCTCGTAGTGCCGGTATAGTAGAGTAACGTAATTTATCTGTCCTTGTGTTCTCTACAGTCTTTTCCTGGGTTCTCGCTTTCGGTGCTGGGACTCGTTCCTGTGACTTGGCCTGCTAGCTAGAACACATGGGGATGATGAGTGGGATATATCTTTATTTTACTATGCATTGCAGCTCTCTTTAAGTTTATGTATGTAACACTTTACAATACACATTACTCACACACAAGACAACACTATTAATACTTTCATGTATCAATTAACTGCACTGTCGTTTTGCTGCTGTTTCCGGAGTTCTATTGCGTAGGGCGCATACGGACTCGGAGGGGAGACAGAGTGAGAGAAGCGAAGTAGCCTATGCGGTAGTAGGCTACCGGCGCAGTACTGTTGCCTGCAACCTTTTAGTTATTCCAAGTATAGATTCATTATTACAATAAGTGACTACTATTTATGTTCCTTCCATGTGTATTATTAGGTATCTACTGGATCATGAACATCTTGTATGCTACATGCTAGTGCATGTTAGTAGGGGACAGTTATTCTAGTGCACGCGCTTTCAAGTAGGCGTGTACCTTTGTCATTTAGCATTTCACTGTCATACCTTTAGCCTGCTTCTATTCTACATTATTAGAGGCTTAATATTAACGTAGTTTCTTGAGTATTGCATTTCTTTAGTAATAACGTAACCTATAAATGTCTGAGGGAGTTTAGCCTCATAGCCTACCCCTGTTGTACACTTTCGCCGAGTTAAGGTACCTCGTTACCATAGACGATAACTCTGTAGGGCGTTGGTGCTTTTGTTGTCTGGAGCATATAGTATTTGGGACTGGAATCGAGCGTGTCGTTGTCACATAAGCCATTTCTGTCCTACGATCAAGAATCCCGAATATGTATTGCCGATCCAGCCGTAACACTTTATAATCAATCCATTTTACTTAGACAAGTATCGTAATGGATATTCCCAGTTCCCAGTATTTTGGACTAACATCATAACTTATGTTGCCCTATTTCCATATTTACTTTTATCCAACCTAGATTTGAACATGTTAATGTTCCTCGCTCTCACCACCTCCTCCTCCAAGTTGTTCCAAGTCTCTATACTCCTATATGGGAAGCTGAATTTCTTTGTGTCCTTACGACATCTGCCCTTCCTCAGCTTAAACTCATGCCCTCTTGTCCTTCCATTATCCCTCACGAATAGATCTTCCCTATCTACTCGTTCCAAACTTTTTACTCCCTTGAACATCATTATTAAGTCGCCTCGTTCCCTTCTCTCTTTCAAGGTAGGTAGTTGTAGTGTCTTAAGTCTTTCCTCATATGTCAACTCCTTCAATCTTGGGATCATCTTCGTTGCTATCCTTTGGACTTTCTCTAATTTGTTTATATGTTTTTTTCAAATGTGGTGACCATATCACTGCTGCATATTCTAATCTTGGTCTTATCATAGTCATTATCAGTTTTCTTAAAATTTCTTCATCCAAATAGTTAAATGCCACTCTCATATTGGTTATTATTCCATATGCTCCTCCAATGATCATGTTAATATGCTTCTCCGGGGATAGATCATCTTGTATTATCACTCCAAGGTCCTTCTCATGCCATGTTTTGCCGATTATTTCAATTCCTAATTTGTACTCCCAGCTTGGCCTTATCTCACTTCTTCCCACTTCCAAAACATGACACTTTTCTGAATTGAAACTCATTTTCCAGGTTTGGCTCCATCTGTGCAACTCATCTAGGTCCTTTTGAAGATCCTGACAACTTTCTATACAGGTGACATTCTTCATGATCTTAGCGTCATCTGCAAACATATTCATATGACTATTCAAGTTTTCTGGCATGTCGTTTACATAAAGTAGGAAAATTATTGGACCCAACACTGATCCCTGTGGTACTCCGCTCGTCACACTCCTCCACTGTGAATATTCGTCTCGTATCGTCCTTCTCAACATCCAGAGGGGCTGTGCTGATATACAGGTGCAGAGGGGACCGGTAGTGTACCAGGTCAACACTAAACAAGTATTGAGGGACCTCGTCACACAGAAATCACACACGAGTGAAATTTCTGTCACCATTCCTGCCTGGTCTATTTCATATATCGGGAAGACGCCGCGACTGGGCAAATACTCTGGCACAACCTCGCTACAACACCTATTGTGCTACACTCTAATTAGCTGCGGAGATGTAGAGACCAACCCCGGCCCTAGTTCAACGTTGAAGAAACCTCACCACCAAACAAGTAAGGCAGACACCGACGTTTCAACAGTCCCTAGCAGTAAAATTCGTTATAACAAACTGGGCCAGCAGGCACCCAAGTCTCCCGTCACGCTCCAACTCACAACCAAGACCGCAGGGCAACCGCCAGCACAGTGCCAACATTCTACTTACTCAACATTACCCTCAACTGTATCATCACTACCACAGATATCGGTGACCCAAGTAACACAACATGCAACCAGAACACCCAAACAAACAGGAAGCTCTAGCAAACACATCGACAATGAAGTAACAGCAACAACGGCCAAGAACAAGGACATAAAACAACAAATACAGGTAGGGGTGGGAGGGGGGCAATGGGGAGCCACAACCTGTCCTCATCTCACGCGCTCACACACCATCAGCCGCTCACGGCGCACAGCTGATCACCACACCGCCAGACGTACGATGAACAGTAACAGGAAAATATGTATAGTGTGCGATATTGGATTCAACAAAAGGAGTACAACGTCACAATGTAGTAGTTGTAATGAAACAGTACACGATCGATGTACTTACGTTACTAGCAGAAAAGAAGTGGAATGCGATAAATGTAGGGAAATAGCTATTAAGGGTCCTAAAATCATTTGTGAAATATGTGAATCACTCATAACAAGAAAACAAAGGATCATAAACTGTGTTAAGTGTAAAACTGTAGCTCACATGAAGTGCATCTCTAAGAAGACCAACAGTGAAGAACGGGAATTCCTATGCAACATATGTGCCTTGCATTCATTACCGAATATTAATGTAAATGAACCAATTAGTATTAACAACTCAGAATCCAGCCAGGACACATTCAAAATCAAAGATGAATACAGAGTGTTCACCAACAAAGGGCTCCATCTTATCCACATTAACGCCAGATCAATGTACCATAAATTGTCAGAATTAAACTTGTTAGCTAATAAGGCCAAAGCTTCAATAATTGCAATCACAGAAACCTGGCTGGATTCAAGTATAAACGACGGTGAAATAAACATTCAAGGTTTCAATATGGTTAGGAATGATCGCAATAGGCATGGGGGAGGAGTATGTCTGTATGTAAAAAACAACCTCACACACACAACCAGGACCGACCTCCATGTAGAAAATCACGAAGCTCTGTGGATCGATCTACACCTGCCGAGGACAAGACTCATCACAATTGGGGTATGCTATAGGCCACCAGACGACACACAATTCTTGACCAAATTTGAACGAACGTTGTCATCGCTAGACCCTCGGAATGAATCCATCATACTAGGGGATTTTAACCTGTGTTACAAACAACGAAATGATAGGCTTGTACGAGAATATAGGCATATACTGACAATGCACAATCACAAACAACTCATCACAACCCCCACACGTATCTCTGAGAACACTGCCACAATAATAGACCACATAAACTGTAACAGAGAGGACAAAATATCCCAATCAGGGGTTATACAGACTGGGATAAGTGATCACTTCGTCACATATTGCACACGAAAAACCACAAAAATTACCCTAGAGAATCACAAGATTATCAAAACAAGGTCACTCAGAAACTACAATAAAGAAACATTTCTGGACATTTTATGGAATACAGACTGGTCTCCAGTGTTTGGAAGTACAAACGTTAATGACGCATGGGTTGGCTTCAGAACCATCATCACAAACATTCTAGACGAAATAGCTCCTCTGAAAGACATACGAATTAAAGCAAGGTCAGACCCATGGATCAACAATGACATACTACACCATCTGGAACACAGAGACAATCTGTTAAAAAGGCTAGCGAAACATAGACAGGATCAAGGTCTGAAACATGAGTTCAACAGGGCCAGGAATAAACTAAGTAGGAAAATAAAATCAGCGAAAACTAATTATTTTCACAATAAGGCAGAGGAATATCAGAATAACCCAAAGAAACTATGGAGGCACCTAAAAACAACAGGCTACAGCAACAAGACAAGGGATTCGTCTAACACTAATATTGCTCTCACCATTAACCCTCCGACCCCGGCTAGGGAATATCGTGACTGTACTTTGTGTCCGGGGGTTTTCAGGAATTTTGGTCCCTGTTGATTCACATGTTACTCCTGAAATACATTACACAAAGTTATAAAAAAAACAGAAAAATGTAGCACAAACCTTCATGTGTAGAATGCCGTTGAGTAGAGGTCTCTAGCCCAAGTGATTGCATAATGGTGAGCGCGGGAAGTGGAGTGATTTTTATGCGTGAAAATCATCCCGCGTTCGGATGCGTCGCCTTTGCCCAGGCCCCGGCTCGGCTAACCTACTGTTTTCTTAGCCACTCGTCGCGCAAAACCTTTTACCTCCCGGAGGCGATTTTATGTATTGATAGTGATGTTATTATAGTTATTTGGAGTCCAATTATATAAAATATGTTTATTAGGCTATGATTGTAACAAATATTTCACATTTTCACTCGATACCGTAGTTTTTATGAGTAATTGAGGTAGGTTATTGTTATATTAGGCACTGATTATTCGTTATCACAGGTGTTTATTATACTTTGGCCATCTAATATTATGTCATGTGTCACTTTCACTTAGTTATATGCTTTGTAAACGTTTTATATACAATTTATTGTGTCTTTGTTCACTTATTTATATATGTTTTCATAATACATGATTTTTTTATCACAATACACCTGTACATTGTTTTATTTCCACTTGTTGCCTATATACATACATATTGTCAGTCTTTGGTACTTTCACTATGATTATTAGTTAGTACTCCTGCTTGCTGTGGTATTCAGCAAAGCACGGTATAGTACATAGTGACACCTGGCACTCCACACACTGCATGGTGGTCTTTTTGTGCTTCCTCGGCCTCACCTGGCTGTTCCAGCAGACATGGCACCGCCTTCTGCTAATGGTGACTCCATCTCGTTCCAGAGGCAGGTAACCGTGCTTGTGCACATTTACATACTGTGCACACTGCAGGCGGTCCTGAACGGGGCGCCCAGGTTGTGCCACTGCCCTCTGTGGAGCTAGAGCGGGGGCAGCACGCCCACGAACTTTGGCGGCGCGCACCCTAGGGCGGCCAGGAGCACGACGGCGCCCAGGCCCAGCCCGGCGGCCAGCCCGGCGGCCAGGGCGGCCAGGAGCACGACGGCCCTGGGCAAAGCGTCTGGGTTGAGGGTCGTCGATGTCCATAAAGTCGTCGTCATCGTCGTTGTCGTCAGAGCTGTCATCTTGCCCTGACGGTGGACCCAGGTAATCATGGCCAGAGTCATCTGTGAGGTGCCCTTCTTCTTCAGAGCCCCCCTCATAATCTCGCGGGGAACGAATGATGCGTGGGCGGCGTGTAGGTCGGCGAGGTGGGGAAGGAGTGGGTAAATAGGCCGAAAGTGGGGGGTCCTCAACCCTAGGGAGTGCTGGTGGTGGTGGGGAAGAATGGCGGGAGCCTGGGGCAACTTGGGTGGCGTGGGTAGATAAGGAAGACAATGGCGGGTCAACCTCAGCCTCCCGCTCAGCCTCACTATCATCACTTTCATCGTCATGGTCAAATCCACTAAAAAAGGCGTATCTTTCATGGATTTCGTCTAGATCGTCAAAATCTTCACTATAGTGAGACTGATAAGACTCGGAGCTATCACTACCCAACTCATCAACACTATTTTGGCCTTCACCACGTTCATAACTCCTCAAAGCTATCTCAATACCTCCGGGAGTCAACGCATCTTGTACGTGCCTTTGCGTTAGGGCGCGACGAACATGGGCAGGCGTCGAAGGGAGCGTAGAATCGGACACAAGGGAATAACTTTTTGGGCTAGTATCCATGTTGGCGGCAGGGTAGAGACTGTTTTGGTGGCGTACATGCTGTCTGGTGGCGTCGCCTAGCGACGCCTGGTGACCACGGAGCGAAATTTTTACGCGCGCCATTCGAAAGCACACACGCAAGCAATGGTACAGTGTTGTACCACCCGGGTTCCTCGGGCCAAAAAAAAATGGTACACACGTGTACCACCCGGGGTCGAAGGGTTAATGATCAGATTTGCCACGATAAACGACAAATTTCAACCTACTTCAACTCCTTCTTCACCTCCATAGCAAACACACTTGCACAGAACCTACCTCAACCTCTCAATAAATACACGACAACAACGGCCACCTTTCGAAATTTCTACAGAGATAAAGACATACACCCAAACACATTTGGATTGCAAAATGTTACACCAAAATACACTTTTGACGAGCTGTCTAACCTAAATGTACATAAAAGCACAGGACCAGACAAAATTCCTGCCAAATTTCTACGAGATGGAGCCATTGGTATAGCAGGCCCCCTAACCCACATCATCAACTTGTCAATTAACACCAACACTGTACCTGCTGAACTGAAGGAAGCTATTGTAACCCCTCTATTCAAGAAAGGAAATAAACTAGAAGTTGGTAACTACAGACCAGTTAGCATATTATGTATTGTATCTAAAATCCTTGAAAGAGCGGTATACACCCAAATTGAACACTACCTCAAACAAAATGATCTATTCTATAAGTTTCAATCAGGTTTCAGATGCATGTACTCGACAGACTCCTGTCTCATCCACTTAACGGATCACATTCGTAAAGAAATGTCTAAAGGTAACTACACCGGTATGGTTCTTCTTGATCTACAAAAAGCGTTTGACACAGTAGACCATGATATCCTATGTAATAAACTACAAGCAATGGGCATAGGATCTGTGAACTGGTTTAAATCTTATCTTAGTGGTAGAACTCAAAGAGTCAAAATTGACGATAATATATCTGATCCTATGCCAATTAACTGTGGGGTCCCGCAGGGAAGCATCCTTGGTCCCTTACTCTTTCTCTGTTATGTGAACGACATGGAACTGAGCGTCTCATGTAAATTATTACTGTATGCAGACGACAGCGTGCTCCTGGTTTCAGGAAAAGACCCAATAAGTATTGCCGCTTCACTTTCGCAAACTGAAAGACATTGTGGGCTTCTCGGTCAACTGTAATGATATTCCTATAACAACAGTGTCACAAGTTAAATATCTCGGACTAAAACTGGACGCGAGTTTGTCAGGTGAAACAATTTTGGAATCTATCCTGAGTAAGTGTAGAGCACGTATAAAATACCTGTATAGACAGGTGGGATGCTTGCCCGCGGCGACCAAAAAGACCCTCTGCCAAGCGCTTGTTCAATGTCATTTTGACTATTCTGTGTCATCCTGGTACTCTGCATCATCTAAATCAGTACAGCACAAACTTCAGGTTACTCAAAATAAAATGGTTAGGTTCATGCTGAACCTAGGACCCAGATCACATGTTGGCCAGGAACAACTTCAGTCACTAGGTATGCTCAATGTCGCTGACAGGGCCAAACAAATCAGGCTCACTAATGCCTTCAAAATTTTCTATGACAGAGCTCCAGAGTACCTAAAGAATGATTTTGTTAAAGCAAATGAGAGGAGTGGACATAATACAAGAAACAGGATGTTTAATTTTAAGGTCCCGAGAATCCAAGGACAGGGTAAGCAAACATTCTTCTTCACCGCCATCAAAGACTGGAACCACCTACCCCAGTCAGTCCGTGAAAAGAGAACACTGTATTCCTTCAGACGTAGCCTGAAGGAACACCTGAACCGGACAGCTGCGAGAAGGGAGCACCAAGCTTATGTCTACTACTAAATGCGACATAAGAGATAGACAAACCAAACTGAAATGATTACTGATTACGGATTACTGATATTTACTATAGGATGTAAGGTATCTTAAAATAACCCCCTAGAAATACTTTCTCTAAAGTATCTATTTCTTTATCCTCCCCATTTTCCCCAGCTAACCTAATCCCACAAGGACCCCAATGGAAATACGCCTAACGGCCTTATTGGGCTATCCTTAGTTGGAATTATGCAAGGCTGGTACATGTCATATTTGTAACAAACTATGTGGTACCAACTCTGTAAATTGCTAACTGAATAAATATTATTATTATTATTATTATTATTATCTCTCTCCTGTGTAACATCTACAACTCTGCTATAAAAGCTTAATAAATTAGATACACAAGATCTCCCTTCCCTGAATCCAAACTGTTTCTCGCTAAGCACCCCCTGTCCCTCAATGAAGTGTGTCCACTTTTTTCTTATAATTTTCTCACAAATTTTGCAAACAATGCTGGTGAGGGACACCGGTCTGTAGTTAAGCAGATTTTCTCTGTCTCCTCCTTTGTAAATTGGTACTATGTTAGCTCTCTTCCATTCCACTGGCAGGTCTCCCTCATTCAGTGAAGATTTGATGATTTCATAGATTGGTTCCAACTCTTCTGCATATTCTTTGAGGATCCATCCAGCCACTCCATCTGGTCCCATTGATTTCCTCACGTCCAAATCCTGCATCAATTTCAGCACTTCACTTTTTGTCACTTTCATTTCAGGCATCTGTGGTGTTCTCATTTCTCTATCAGGTTCTATAAACTCCTCCTCTTTTACAAACACTGACTGAAGCTTTTCATTCATAACTTCACAAAATTCTTTATCTTTCTCATAGCTGTTTGTTCCAACTCTTAGTCTGACAATACCTTCTTTTGTTTTTATTTTTCCATTTACAAATCTATAAAATAGTTTTGGCTCGTTTTTGCACTTCTCTACAATATTCCTTTCATATTTATATTGTTCCTCGCGTCGTATCTTTACGTATTAATTTATTTTCTCCTTGTACTTATTCCAGTTATTTTCACTATGTCTCTTCCGTGCTATATTCCAGGCTCGGTTTCTTCTATCCTGTGCCTTACTACATCTTATATTGAACCATTCTTTTTCCTTCTTTACCCCTGATTGGAACCTTGGGACATATTTATGTATCCCTTCTTCATATACTTTCAAGAAAAGTCTATATTTGTCTTGAACCATTTCCAGGCTTTCTAGTTCCTTCCAATTTGTACTTTGGAAATAATGTTTCAATGATTTAAAATCAGTTTTAGCATAGTGTAGTTGTATCTATTTATTTTATGTCCTTCATTTCTCTCCTCATTTTTCCCCAAATCCATCTCCATTTCTAAAATCTTGTGATCACTTTTTCCCAAGGGACAACGATAATTTATCTTTCTAACATCATGCGGATCACTGGTGAAGACTAGGTCTAGCCTGGATGGTTCATCCATCCCTTGGATGGTTCATCCATCCCTGTGTGTGTGTACTTACACTAGTTGTACTTACACTAGTTGTATTTGCGGGAGTGAGCATGCTCGTTAATTCCCGCCTCCTAAGATATGTTTGTCATACCGTGCTTTAAAACTATGCACTGATGGTGCAGACACTACTTCGGCTGGCAATTTGTTCCACCCACTAATCGAGTTGGTAGGAAATCTTTTACTTTTCAGATCAGATTTACTATTAAGCACTTTTAGTTTGTAGCTGTGACCTCTTGTTCTCTCACCTCCATCCCTCTCTATGAAGTTTTCTTGGTCGATTTTGTCAATACCTCTAACACATTTGTATATCTGAATTTGCTGTCCTCGTTTCCTTCTCTGTTCCAGTGTAGGTAGATTCAATCTCTCGAGCCTCTCTTGGTACTCCAAATTTTCCAAACCTGGGATCATCCTCGTAGCTGCTCTCTGTACCCTCTCAATTTTGTGGATATGTTTCTTCATGTGAGGGGACCACACTACAGATGCATATTCCATCCTGGGTCTTATTATTGCCATTATTATTTGTTTCATGGTGTTTTCATTAAGATAATTGAAAGACATCCTGATATTTGCCAATAGTGCTAGTGATTCTCTCACTATCTTATTTACGTGGCTTTCTGGAGACATGTTATCCTTAAATTCTATCCCCAAGTCTTTTTCTTTTTCTGCTTTGGGAATCACTTCGTTTCCTAGTTTATAATCTTTTCTAGGTCTGTACTTGCTTTTACCCATTTCTAGAGTCTTACATTTCCCTGCATTGAACTCCATATTCCATTTGATGCTCCATTCATGGATCTTTTGCAAATCTGCTTGGAGCTCAAGGCAATCCTCCTGGGTTCTGATCGTTTTAAGCAGCTTAGCATCGTCCGCAAACATGCTCATGTAGCTTGTTAGTCCCTCAGGTAAGTCATTTACAAATATTAGAAACATGATTGGGGCTAGGACAGATCCTTGTGGTACTCCACTCGTAATTTGTGTCCAGTTTGACGATTTCCCCCTTACTGTTGTTCTCATCTGTCTTCCGCTAAGGTAGCTCTCCATCCATTTCAGCAGTTTGTCTCCTACTTTTCCCTCATGTTTTAACTTCCATAGCAATCTCTTGTGTGGAACTTTGTCAAATGCCTTTTTAAAGTCTAGGTAGGCACAGTCTACCCATCCTTCCCTCTTGTCCACTGTGTCTATTACTCTAGAGTAAAAACTCAACAAGTTGCTTACACATGATCTGCCTCCTCTGAATCCAAATTGTCGGTCAGTAATTAATCTTTTGGATTCCAGGTAGTTCACCCATTTGTCCCTTATTAATCCTTCCAGAATCTTCATGAGGATGCTCAATAGTGATACAGGTCTATAGTTCAGTGGTTTATCTCTGCTTCCTCCCTTAAATATAGGAATAATGTTTGCTCTTTTCCATTCTGTAGGTACTATCCCTGTGTCCAATGATTTGGTCATTATATCATATAACGGTATACTCAGTTCCTTGGCATTTTCTTTAATAATCCAGCCTGATACTCCGTCCGGTCCGGCGGCTTTGTTTGGATCCACCTTACTCATTTTGTCTATGAGCTCTGGTCTGTTAAATGTGACTTACGGCATTTCCTCTGTACCTATCTCATTGGTTTCTGGTGCAATGAATTCTCCTTCTTTTGTAAATACTGATGCAAAATTTCTATTTAGTTCTTCCGCAATTTCTGTATCCTCTTCTATGATTCTGTTTCCACTTTTAATCTTTACGATCGTGGCTTTTATCTTCCTTTTGCCGTTTACAAACTTGAAAAACATTTTTGGATTCTTTTCATAGTTCTCCACTATCCCTTTCTCATGGTTTGCCTCTGACCTCCTCCTCATTTCTGTGTATTTGTTTCTCTCCACTTTATACTTTTGCCTGTTATCTTCCGAATCCCAGTTTCTCATCTTTTTCCAGGCTTTGTTTTTTGCTTCCTGTGCTTGCCTACATTCGCGGTTAAACCATACTTTGCGATTACTTTTTTTCCTTTTATTAATGTACTTAGGGACAAAAGTTTTTATACCAGTATCATAGATCTCCATGAATGCCTTGAGTTTTTTGTCTACCTCACTTTCAGATAACACCTGATCCCAATTTTGTGACTTGAAAAAATCCCGTAGTCCTTCGAAATCGGTTCTGGAATACATCCAGTTATTTTCCTTGTGCTTTTCCCTTCCCTTGGGTAGATTATACTTCAATAGTAAGTCTATGTCTAGAACTGCATGGTCGCTTTTTCCTAGTGGGCATAGGTACTGAATACTTTGAACCTCCTCCTCCCTTCTTGTGAATAGAAGGTCCAATCTAGCTGGTTGATCACTTCCCCTTACTCTTGTTGACTCTTTTACATGTTGGTATATAGAATTTTCCATGGCCATACTTAAAAATTCATAGCCCCAACTTTCCTCCCCTGTTCCGGCTTCAAGATCTTCCCAATTCACTTCCTTGCAGTTAAAGTCCCCACACATGACTATTTCATCCTTTGAAGCCAAGATATTTCCTAGCACACTAATTGTTTCCTTACGCATTAGGCTATGCTCCTCCTTACCCCATGTCTTCGTCTTGGGAGGTACATACGCTACTATCACCACTATTTTTTCGTTTCCACCAATCTCTATTGCTAAAACTTCTGCTGTTGAAGTTTCTAGTTTTATCTCAGACACAATCAAATCTTTCCTAGTAAGGATGCACACTCCACCGCCATGTCAAAATTGTCTGTCCCTCCTCCAAATCCTGTATTCAGACCATCCTAGCAAATTTATATCAAGGTCCTTTCTTAGTTTTGTCTCAGTGAGACATACTATTTCTGGTTTCTTAGTATTGAGTAAGTCTGTTAGTTCTAGTTTCTTAGAGATTAGCCCATCGACATTGCTATATAGAATCCTTATACTTTCTAGTCCCCCATTACCTGCTCCAAGCGCCTTATCTGCGGCGGTCTGTTCCCTACCCTCTTTTTCTTTTAGTTTCTTTTTACCGAAAGTTTCATAATCATCCCCTCCGTAAAAAAAATATTCTTTTCTTGTTCTGTCCTCTTGCTATTTTCTTCCTTGGCGGTTTTCCTTAGTTCAGCCTCCTATTTTCTCTCTTCTTCTGGTAAGTCTCGCCTGATGTAGATTTTGTCCTTACCCTCTAACCCTTTTAGCCTAGCTGCTACTGCCATGATTTCATCACATGTCCTTCTTGACTTAAATTCGATTTTTACCAGTCTATTGTATTCCTTTGTATATTTTCCCAGCCTAAACATGTCTGATATTTCCTCCTTCCAGGTGTCCTCCTCATCTTTAATAGATTCCATAATCTTGTTGATGCGACCTTCATCCTGCTCTTTTCGTTTTGTCCAGTCTAGTTCCTCCTTTTCTTCCACCCCTGATATTATGAGGCAGTTAGCCCTACGACTTTCTTCCTGGATGGCCTGAGAGTTTTCGTGGATGCCTTGCTTAACCCGGGAACTGCTGGAGACTCTTAAGAGTTCCCCAGCGGACTGCTGGGAGACTCTTATGAGTAAGTGAAAAAAAAAATCAACTTTTGACATCGAAAACAAAATATGTTTTTTATTTTTATTTTTTTATTTTTTATTTTTTTTTGGCCCCTGGGCCATGCAAAATCTCAGTCCTCTACCTCCCCTCCTTCCCCACTTTCCTCCTCTCCTTCAGTTATCACCTATTTTCCCTGTTATTCCCTTATTCTGAGGTATATTTTCGTGCTAACATTAGCGAGTTGCAAGCAGGGTGTTGTCGTCACTGATGGCAAGCGAGTGCAAGAGAGAGAGAGAGAGTATCGATCGACTGTGTCTCAGTGGCCTTGGGGGAAATTGGCAGGAAAGCAGTTTGCCTCACCCATACATTATACAACTCGCGGGCTATATCTCCGATTTTGACCATCCAAACGCTGTTTTCACTCGTTTTATTGTTGTTTCAGGTTAATACCTTTATAATCAACCCATAATAGGTGCATATGGATAAGTATTAATGCTATTAATGGTACAATGAATATTTTAGTGACGGAAACACCTCAAATACGTCAGCACAGGGGGACGTTTCCAATTACCCCCATGCGCACTTGCTAGGTTAACCATACTTTTTACCTGGTCCTTTATCCTAACATCTTGCTGTTTCTGTTCATCCAATATCTTCCTGAATTCGTCACTGTGTGCCTTCCTTACACTGTCTAAATCTTTTACCACTTGGTCTCTAGTCATGCCCCAAGCATTTTTACCTTCAGAGATACTGGTGTCTAGCCTAGTCATTATCACTGCCTTTTCTCTCTCCACTAACTCCAACCTGTTCTTCAACTCACCATTCTCTGTAACAATTTCCTTCTTAACCTAACAAGTGCGCATGGGGGTAATTGAAAACGTCCCCCTGTGCTGACGTATTTGAGGTGTTTCCGTCACTAAAATATTCATTGTACCATTAATAGCATTAATAATTATCCATATGCGCCTATTATGGGTTGATTATAAAGGTATTAACCTGAAACAACAATAAAACGAGTGAAAACAGCGTTTGGATGGTCAAAATCGGAGATATAGCCCGCGAGTTGTATAATGTATGGGTGAGGCAAACTGCTATCCCGCCAATTTCCCCCAAGGCCACTGAGACACAGTCGATCGATACTCTCTCTCTCTCTCTTGCACTCGCTTACCATCAGTGATGACAACACCCTGCTTGCAACTCGCTAATGTTAGCACGAAAATATACCTCAGAATAAGGGAATAATAGGGAAAATAGGTGATAACTGAAGGAGAGGAGGAAAGTGGGGAAGGAGGGGAGGTAGAGGACTGAGATTTTGCATGGCCCAGGGGCCAAAAAAAAATAAAAAAATAAATTTTTTTTTTTTTTTTTTTCGATGTCAAAAGTTTATTTTTTATTTTACTTACTCACAAGAGTCTTCCCGCAGTCCGCCGGGGGAACTCTTAAGAGTCTGCCCGCAGCTCCCGGGTTAACTATCTCCAAGCCGGTCACTCGGTCCTCCAAGTTCTTGATTTTGTTCAACAGCATGTAGCAAAATTTTCCAGTGTCCTCAGTCGTCCATGTTGTCATGAAACCGGGAAAATCCGGCTTTCCCTCCGACTCGTCACTCCCGCCTTCATCACCCCTCCCCCCCTCGTCACCTTCATTCACCATCTTCCCCACCTATTTCCTCTTGAAGTTGGAACCAAATATCTTGCCTCTTGTGCTGGGTAATACACTTACATAGGACATATACTTTTACCCACCATACTGAGCCGAGAACTTCCCGCGCCGAAAACAACAATATTGTGCGGTCTCTTCCGATTGTTCACTCACACCCTCTAGTATTAGTCACTAATTTCCCACTTGCCAGCCGAAGTTTACTTGTTTTTTATCATCATCCTAATCCCTGGAGTCCCCTTTACATATGAATAAGAGATAGATTATAGCTCACTCCCGCCTGCAACCATGTAAGTAGAAGTCAGCTGGAGCCTGTGGACCGCTTCCTCTCTAGTCAGCTGTTAGTGTGTGTGTGTGTCTCGTTCATCAGACCAGTAAAGTGTAAACAAAGCATTACACAAGAGATATGAATCGGTTTGGTCAAGATTACTTGGTTAATATACGTTTATTATATATACCTGGGATATTCTCGCTATCCAAGCAGCTCAGTTGAGGTTTTGTGAGTATCTATAGTCTAGGCCTAGGCCTATTAATAGAATTCCGGCCCCCTTATATGAATACAATACCCAGCAACGGACTTTTTCATGCAACGGACTAGTAACGGTCCTATTTAGTCCGTTAAATCGAGGTTCGAGTGTATATATATAGTATATACCGTATATATTCATTTTAATCATGCCAACCCTGCTGTGTATTTATATATGTACTGTATATATTTATTATTACGTTCCTTCCAACAACCAACTATACTCCTAAAATCGATTAATGAAATTTACAAACACATGTGACAGTCCGTGGATTCGAACCCAGGACGCTCACACCGAAAATCAACACCTTATGCATCGCACCACGAAGACAGTTAAAGGATGGTGGACACTGCCTACGAATTATTATGCAACTTCGAATCCTGCATATCAATCTAAGCATGTACACACATCCCAACTGCAACTCACGTAGGCTATGCATATGTGAATGGAAAGAGCAATTAATGGGGCCTTAACCACTAGGGAAGTCCTCTCGATAAATTACCCCTGAACCAATATCAATTATTATGTTCCTTCCAACAACCAACTATACTCCTAAAATCGATTAATGAAATTTACAAACATCAAATAATCAAATAATTAAATACATTATACACGGTGTACAATTTTGATATGTGTTGCGAGGCTAAATTTCCGAGAAAAACATTTACCACAATGATCACACTTGAACACTTGAATTCCTTTACTCTTGAATGTATTATTAAATGCTCGGTAAGGTGACTATTCCGTGAGAAACATTTATCACACACATCACATTTAAATTTCTTCCCTCCTAAATGTATTAAAATATGTCTGGTGAGGTCGGACTTTCGAGTGAAACATTTATCACAATGATCACACTTGAATGTCTTTACTCCTGAATGTATTAGTGAATGCTTGGTGAGAGTAGATTTCTCTGTGAAACATTTATCACACTGATCACATTTAAATTTCTTTACTCTTGAATAATGCATTACGTTATGCTTGACGAGGTTGCACTTCAGACTGAAACATTTATCACAATGATCACACTTGAATTCCTTTACTCCTGAATGTATTATTAAATGCTTGGTAAGTTTACTATTCCGTGTGAAACATTTATCACACACATCACATTTAAATTTCTTCACTCCTAAATGTATTAAAATATGTCTGGTGAGGTCGCCCTTTAGAGTGAAACATTTATCACAATGATCACACTTGAATGCCTTTAATCCTGAATGTATTAGTGAATGCTTGGTGAGAGTAGACTTCTCTGTGAAACATTTATCACAATGATCACACTTAAATTTCTTCACTCCTAAATGTATTAAAATATGTCTGGTGAGGTCCCACTTTCGAGTGAAACATTTATCACACACATCACATTTAAATGTCTTACACTCCTAAATGTATTAAGTTATGCTTGACGAGGTTGCACTTCAGACTGAAACATTTATCACAATGATCACACTTGAATTTCTTTACTCCTGAATGTAAAAGCATATGTCTGGTAAGGTGATTTTTCATTGAGAAACATTTATCACAATGATCACACTTTAATTTCTTTACTCCTGAATGTAGAAGCATATGTGTGGCAAGGTAATATTTCTTAGAGAAACATTTATCACAATGATCACACTTGAATTTCTTCTCTCCCGAATGAATTAGTAAATGCCTTGTAAGGATACATTTTGTATCAAATGTTTTGAGGCACACCTGATACTCAAACTCCTTCACTTCTGAATGAACTACAGAATGTTCAACAAGGTGACTTTTCTGACCAAACAGTTTACCACACACCTGACACCCATGTTTCTTAACTTTTGGTGTGCTGGTGGTGTGAGACCCTGTTGTTTTATAAGTACACTCATTTGTCTCTATTTTACCTATTGCAGGACACTCATCTTCAGACTTGGAGATTTGTTCACTTCCTATATTCTGTAACAGATCCGTTTCACTTTTGATTAGTTTTTGTGATATACCAAAGTCCATAACATTCATATTACACTTAACTGTTCGATCAAATTCATCAGATTCAAACTCTTCACTCTTTATTACTTCCTCACTCTCCAACTTGAAAACTGATCCTCCTTCAGTCATCTCTATCATTCAACCTCTGATGACTAATTTTAAATTAATCAACCTATATCAAGTAATATATTTCAAAGTACACTACACCATCATTATCATTAGCAGTAGAAGTAGCGTCTATGGTTTCTATAGCACTCTTTAGTAAATACTCGGCGAACGATGGTCACAATTTCAAGACGTATCATATTATATTGTATTTCTTGAAAGTTGCATGCTTGATCATTTTATGCTTGCCTCATGCTGTGGACCTGGAAGAAAAGATGATATTAGACAAAACTGACTGAGGCAATCTTAGTAGAGTATTGTGACTTTGTCCCATACATACATATGATGCAGTTTTTAACACTGTACACTCCCTTGATTGACAGAGCTAGGATGTGCCCTTGTTACAGGGACTTTACTGGACATTTGCCACAAATCACCAGTCTTGTGGCACTGAACACTGCTTGTGTGCATCAATTTAGACAGCCAAAAACTGTGGATTGATTTGCTTGGGCAGTGCTTGCAACAGAGTTCCAGGCAGACTGACTGTGATGGTTGGGAGGTTTGATGACCTCCCAAATAACCAAATAAGGAAAACCTCCTATTTGGTAGCAGTCTCGGAGTATCCAACGTAGGGCTTATAAGTTCAGCCGCTGGGACAGCGGGCCGATTTATCGGTACTACATGTGCAGTCCAATATCTTCTAGAGTAGCACCTTAAATCTCTACTAGGTACGTTGTACACACTTCGAGACTACTTATTGAGAATAGAAAAGGAAAAAAGGTAGGGTAGAACATTTAAAATAGTTGCCCACTCAATCTGGCTTCCCTCTGGACGCATGCGCGAACTCCACATACCCGCGCCCAGCTCTGTAACACTATCAAGGTATCAAGTAATCAGACTAGATTGGATGGGCAGGGGATAGGCATGAGGGCGGGATACTCTGTCGTTGGATACTCCGAGACTGCTACCAAATAGGAGGTTTTCCTTATTTGGTTATTTGGGAGGTCGTCAAACCTCCCAATTTAGTAGCAGTCTCTACGTTATCCAACATTGGGCTTGAATCCCAAGTCGGAGGCGGACATCCAAGCAGCAGAAACTAAATCCAAGTATAATCAGCTGATCAAGAAAAGACGCAATAAACTGTGTTGTTTATTAGAACAAAAGAGTGTAACTACATGGTGCATATTAAGATAATGTAGTTACATGTGTATCAATTAAAAAAGCATCAATATACCTGTATACAGGTAGGCATTGATTAGTCATATGACCAAGGATGTACACGTCGGTATGGTGATGTAATAATAATAATAATAATCGTCTGGTTACTTATATAGCGCCCATATCTCCTCCTTCGAGGATTCACAAGCGCTTGGCTTTCTTTAGTCTATTAGAGACCATTACCCATCCCCCTTGCTCATGGGGAGATGGTAACCGCCGGCTATATCCCAGAAAAACTTTTCAAACTGAGCGGGGATTGAACGCGAGACCTGCAAGATGGGAATCAGGCACGCTATCAACTGAGCCAGCCGGACGGCTCATACACAGCAGGGGAAGACAAAATTATAAAGCATAAATCATTCTTAGATGTACAGAAGTTCTGGCAGAGCAGATGGAAGACAATCCACATACTTTATTTACAGGACATGTGTATGAGGCATAGGCACACCAATACCCAGACCAAACACAGTTTAGTCATAAAGCATATATATACAGAAGTACAAAAAATACTTAAAAGTAGACAAACAGATAATATAGGTAGTATAATTATATACAATAGTCCCTTACATTCTACATGGTGACCTAGACCCCCCCCTGCCCCCTTTTGTGAGGGATGGCAAAACATTGAGGCAGAGGCACACCAATACCCATATCGAAGACAGTTGAGTTGTAAAGGATATACAGCAGAAATACAAAAATACTGAAAAGTAGAGATATATTGGGAGGTTTGACACTCTCCCAATACCAAAGAAGGAAAACCTTCTATTTGGTAGGTAGCCTCGGAGTATCCAACGTAGAGCTATATACTTATCGTATAATTCCGTTCCGCTCTGGAGCGGGCAATTATCGTAATCACTAGCGCGATTAAATCGATAACATCTAGAGTAGCACCTTACTCTCTCTACTAGGTACGTTGTACACACTTTTGAGGCTACTATTTTAAAGGAAATGAAAATATTGATGAAAAAGAAAAGAGAAAATTGCAGAACATTGTCCATCCTATGTGGCTCCTTAAGCCGTTGTCACGGGTCCACCGCACAACCCGACCGGGTTCATTAGATCATCCAGGTATCAAGTTAATTAGACAAGATTGGATGGGCAGGGGTACGGCGTGAGGGCGGGATACTATGACGTTGGATACTCCGAGGCTACCTACCAAATAGAAGGTTTTCCTTCTTTGGTATTGGGAGAGTGTCAAACCTCCCAATTTAGTAGTAGCCTCTACGTCTCCAACGTAGAGCTAGAGTAACAAATTGGAGGCGGACATCCAAGCGAAAAAACACAAACTTAGCCCTTAGGAAATATCAGGACCATGGAAAGACCGACTTAAACAAGAGAGTTTATATAAAGAGTGTACAGACAGGTGCATATCAAGAGAGGTCAAGTACAGTCAAGTCTTATTCCATGAGATAACTTAGCCAAAGACAAAGAATGATGCATTTCATAATGATGAATATAAATTCCAGGATCCCCCCCCCCCCCCCTCCTTCCGGAAGAAAGCAGGACGACCCATACTGTAACGAGGAAATACCGGCATACGCCGAATAGGAGTACCGTACAGGATGTGACGAGAAACTACATGAGCAGTGTCAGTGACGAGCACTAAAAGCCAAATGAGAAAAGTTCATGGTATGAGGACAAGACATACCGAAAGAATGTAGTATACTTAAGACTAGAAAGTATATCAAAAGCTTAGCCCAGTTATTAATCTTTAACATAGGTGCAAGTATGGGTATAGTGCAATACCCTTCCACCCCCCCCCAAATAAGGAAGGACAGGACAGGAGAAGAACAAGAGACAGAAGGAACCCCGCAGGTAGACCCCGAGGGAACCTGCAGGCCCAACGCACTACAAGGACGCCCCGGTCTGTCGGTGGACAACGACAGAGAGGAGGAGACAAACGTGGTGGGGGAAGACCAAAGCCCAGTGTCGGCAAAGTCCGGGCGAGAAAAATCAAGTAAAACCTGAATGGAGCAGCGTACGAACAGACGGCATGAGCTGTGCCCTGAACGTACGGGTTACTGGCCCGAAGAACCCGACACAGGCGAAGTCCCACAGCACGGCGATCAAGCCTCCTATCGGACGTAGGTGCCACCCGTAATGTCAACCCCGACACTGGCCTGGCCGAGTACACATACGTATGCAGGGTTTGAACCGGGCAGAACGGAACCCTACCACGTGTGGAAGCCGGTACAGGAAAGGCCGAAAAACGGGAGTGTCGCGTACGGTTGTAGCCACAAAACGAACAGACGGAGCCAAAGTAACTGACCCAAGGACGGGAGAAAACGGAAGCAAGGCCGGGTCTTAGACATGGCAGCCATCTCCGAGACGCCGTCACCCGCCGCCAAAGCCAGAAGGAACAGTGTCATGGCATGGAAGTGTTCAGGGCGCGAGGTAAATAGTGTAAGAGGCAGACGAGAGCCTCCGCCAGAGACCACTGAGGAGGAATCTGACGCGGGGTAGGCCTAAGTCCAAAGCAGGCCCGCATGAGGAAATCCAACGCCCTGTGAGGAACGACCAACCCTGTGAATGACTCAAACGGTACCCAAATGGCCAACAGGCGGGTCCTAAGCGTGGTGCATATGTTGGGACGCATCTCAAAAATAACCAAATGAGGTAGGGAAACACGAACGCCACCGACAGGCGTGTCCGTGACGTGTTGGTCATCCCAGAAGGAAAACCGTGCCAGTGAGAGACGGAAGTCTGCCACTGAGAATGTGGCCAGTGGAGAGGATTTGACAGTCAAAGAACGACTAAACGTCGGCAACCACCCTGCCTCACAAACATCCACGATGTGAAGGCCAACGAGGGCCCGAGGCCACCAATCGATCCCAAGTGGAAATCGGGGAACGATAGGGGAACAGGACTCGGGCACCGCCACAGCTGAGCGGACCAGGCGTGTGCCGGCCAGATGGAAGTGAACAACCAAACAAAGTTCATTTACCCACTCAGACTGCGGAGGACTTTGCACATCAAAAAGGGCGTCGGGTGGCGGAAACACATCGAATACGGTGTGTTGGAAAGACCAAACTACCCGGGTGCTCTGTCCCATCGACAGAGCAACCGCCCATAGGTTGGCAGTCCCGGGTAGGCAGGGTACACGCAGTGCGACGGTGGAAAGGAGTGCGTGGCAAAACAGGTACCCCGCCAGGTCCTGAAGAACGAAAAGACTACGCAGTCACCCGACTCAGGGTGACAGGCGTGCTCGACCTGTCCCAGTCGCCCACGGTACATCTTGCGACGGTGGAAGGCAGGACTCGGGAACGGCGACTAGGACTCCGAACCGAGGAACAAAAAGAGCGGCGTGCACACAGTGTGCGGGAGAGTTCGCGGAGAAGATCCCACCCACCAAGGAAAAGAGGAGCGGAAGACCCCGAGTGAACAGGGGAGGCAAGGCCAGTCCGACGAGGGTCGTAAAGACACGAGGGGCGACATGGAGACCGAAGGGTAAACCGCCGAACGTGACATAATGAGAGTCATCAATACGAGGCACGACAGGTCGACCACCGGTCACAACACCTCGCTGTCCGTCACGGAGACCAGAAAGACAAGCGACAGGAAGTCCTGCTGGTGAGGCGAGACTACCCGAAGAATCCCATGGACAGAATAACAGAGGCGACGGCTGGGGAGACAGGCCGAGGTCACGCAGGTCGCCGGAGCGGAAACGTGGACCGGCACCCCGAGGACAGACCCCGCCGTATTACCCGGCGTGCCCACGAACGGCGAAGCGAAACCGAGAGTGGGGACGCAAGAGCCGGTAGGGGCCCCGAGTCTGGCGGCCTCGTTACGAGCCGGCCTGCCGACCCCAACGAAGAGGAAGCGGTTGAGGAGGGTCGTGACATCCCAGGCGGACGGGGAGCGAAGAGCCCCCGCAGCAGCAAAGAGGGGACCCCTGCCATGCAGGAGCAGAGAAGAGCCCCTCCGGAGGGAGCACAGAAAGCAACAGCGACGTGCTGACCTCAGCCGGCACCAGTGTACAGAATGAAAACCAGAGACTGGCGACAACGCGCAGCCTCATGGAAGGGACACTGCATGAAGCTGACGGAGGCGAGCCGCAGTTGCAGACGCCCGAATTGGGCCCCACCCTTCCCAAGCACCCTAGTCGGTGGAGCTACAATAAGCCTGAGGGGAAGCCGAGCTAGGTGCAGACGCTCGAAGAGGGTGGAGAGCATGCGAGCAGTGCGCCGCCAGGGCTTGTGAACACGTTCCAGGGCACCCTTCTCTGGTGGCGTGAAGGAACGTGGCATACGTTCAGAAAGATAACGTAGGGGCAAAGAACCATGCCCAAAATGGAGGTCAAACCCCGGATGAAGGCATGACGAGGCTCGACACGGAGGAGCAGCCGACAGGAGGGAGTGGGGAGAACCCATCTCTGACCGAACCCCGAAGTCGACGCCCTCCGTCAGCCACAAGGAACAGTAAAAGAGAAACTATGGAATGACACAACTGAAACTCATACGACGCCGACAGAGTGGGCGCGTCGACATGTACGTCGTGTGGAGCAAAGGCTTCGAGCCGTACCTGCCAACTCGCAGGCACCGGGCTCACTCTTTGTGCATGTGTAAGAGCTCGTTCCGAGAGGGATGCCGCCACGTGCCCCCACGATGACGGCTTCCCGTAAAGGGAAGGGAAGCGACGTCCGTTAGGGACCGGAAATGTCCCGAGGGACGGAACGTGGACAGGCCGACCAACCAGCCCCAGGCTACACGCAGGGAGCATGACTAAAGAAGTCGATGCCGCCTGGGAGCGAGTGGGAGGATGGACAACCGGAGCAGCAACCACAGGTAGAGCAGGTTATGTATGCAAGAACACCGCCCAGTACGGAAGCATGCCCGGAGATCGTACAGGGGAAGAGACAGGGCGGAGTGGAGCCGTAGACCGTCGGCGACGTGGTGAAGGAGAGCGGCGTCTCCCCTACGACCCGGCGTCCTCAGAAACAGTAGGGACGTCCGAACGAGGCACCGGGGGAAAAGCGTTCAGGCGCCAGGGAGACAGCAGAGGAAAGAGGAAGCATGGCACACACCCCTTCGTTGAGGAAGCGCGGAAACCATCGGAGGCGGTCCGTGACAGAGAGCGAAACCCCGAACATGGAGCGCAGAGGCGAGACCTTGCCTCTACAGCGTCCAGGAACGTAGGACGAGACCCAAAGGTCAAGATCGACGAGACACGGTCTACACCTCCGAGGGTTAAACCCATCGCTGTTGGAGCACGAGACATGGGCAGGACTCTCCATGTCCCAACGGGCATGGCAGGACGGGAACCCCCACGGTGTGCGCAGGGAGGAAAGGACATCCTCACTGCAACCAGAAAGGAAAAAGATACCGATGGCCCATGGATGAAGCGCCCCAGGCAGAACAGGGGAAGAAAGCAGGCGGGCCACAAAGAATTACCACAGGTAAATAGGAGGGACGACAGTAGAGCGTCCCAAGAATACCGCCATGTACATAAGCACGGGGCGGATGGAGGCAAAACCGGTCAGCGGTGGCCTCCTGAGCCGTGGGTGGAGCCACATGGATGGCCTGAACCGGACAGAGGAGTCGGAGATTGTCGGCGGGATGGTGAAGGAGAGCGATGACCCACCTTCGTTGCGGAGTCCTCGGAAACAGCCAGGACGCCCGAACGAGGCACTCTGAGGAAAGGCGATCTGGCGCCTTGAAGACTTCCGACGCACACGCCTATGGCGTGCGCAAGGAGGAAGGGACATCCACATCGCAATTGGAAAGTAAAAGATACTGATGTCCCATGTATGAAGCACAGGAAATGTGTGCAAGCACAATATTGGTAAAAAAAAACTTGAATCCTTGATAGGAGAGTACCCCTTCCCCTGTTGAGGCAGGGAAGGACGAAAAAGGGGGGCCCTTCGAAACAGGCACGAGGGCAGAAAAACGCACAAAAGTGGTCACTACACCCTGCAAATGGAGCACCTTTCATGTAAGTGAGGATCCCCCCCCCCCCCCCCTTGTGCGTGGTGAGGGGTGAAGAGGGACCCCCCATGCGGAGGGTCAGGGAGAGACCAGGCGAACCAGCAAGTGCAAAGAACCCTGTGCAAGTCCCGAGAAGGAAAGCATGAAAAGCCTTATAGATGAAGAGGATAGGATGAAAGGAGAAGTCCGGGAACTACTGCAACCGAGTCCCTATACAGAGGCAAAGCAAAGCACCCTAGCACCGACCCAGAGAAGAGCGGACCAGAACGGTCCGCTCCGCTCGGGGGCGGAAATCCGCTCTGGAGCGGAATGTAGGATGTAGGACGAATGTAGGATGGGTGGAACTCACCACCCGGCGAGGAACCCGTGGCGAGAGCAGAGCGAAGTAGACATACTACACTGGAACCAGAAGAAAAAAAACCTGTGAAAACCCCGTGTAGGCCATGGGAAGGCATGCATGTATGGCATCGACAGCAACAAGAAGAAAGCCTGTTTGTAAGCACCATGAAAATAAAGGCCATGGCAATGCACGCATGTATGTCATTGGCAGAGACAAGACAAAAGCCTGGTCGGAAGCACCACGAAAAAACCACTGAAAGTCGATGAAGCCTTAAGAAGAAGGCCAAAGAGTGCCCCCGAAATGGGAGGCCAGGCAGGAGTATCAGGCATGAGGACATGCACAAAATAAAGATCAGAGATCCCAGAATAGGCTACAGGCACCAGGTCAGGGAGTAGCCTAAAAGCTCTCGCTAGGCCTGGAGACTGGAGTCCCGTCCAATGAAGGAGAGTCCCCCCCCCCCCCCCATGTCCCCCTGGAAGTTAAAGCTGAAGAGAACCCTCCAAAAGGAGGATCAGGAAGGCCATAGGGGAACCAGCAACAGGCCAAAGAGCCCCAAACCCCAGGTCAGAAAAAACCAAGGGGTAGGCTCAACCCTCCGAAGAACTGAAGGAAACCCCACCCCAAAACATAATGGAGACCGATACCTTAAGGCCGGTACCAGTGAAGAGGTCCTGTAGGTTAGAAAGCACAGCCTGGGAAAAAGGAGCATTAAAATATGTCTTAATGGAAGTGCAGGACGACCAGTCTAGGCCGAAACCGAGTCAAGATGAGCGCGTCCGTAAACGGGGATGTCCGATCTAGAGCGGAAAAACCCCGACATCGAGCGGGAACGCCTGCGTTCCCAGGCGGGAGCAACAATCCCGCCCCAGAGCGGAGGAGCCGGAAACGGACTCCCCCGTCCTGCAGCGGGAAGTGGCATGAGAAGGCAGGAAAGCGACATTCCCGTTCCAGAGCGGAGGAGCCGTAGACGGACACCCCCGCCCAGGAACGGGATGCGGTAATAGACGAGAGCAGCGCCGAAGGTGGAAGGCAAGAATGCACAAAAGAAGGCCCGTCCTAGAGCGGAGAGGCCCCGAGGGGCTCCGCCGGAAGCCGAGGACCCCTAAGGGAGCCAGGCCAGTCACAACAGACGCGGGAGAGTCCGTGGGTATCAAGCAGCAACAAAAACAAACCCCCGATATAGAACGGGCAAGTTCCGTTCCAGAGCGGAGGTGCGAGGAGGCGACCATGCGACCGTAAAGGAAGGCCCCGACCTAGAGCGGGAAGTACCCGACCCAGGGCGGTAACCCAACAGAACGTCGCAGCAAGGCCTGTGGCACAAAAGACAGTGAAAGCCATCCCTTCCAAAAAAGGGGGGGGGGGTCCAAAGGGAACCCCACCAAAACACAACAGGCGCGGGAGAGCCAGTGGGTAAGCAGACACTACCGAAGGGGACAGAGACAGAAGAAAAACTGTCAGCAAAACACATCAGAACGGGCTACGTCCGCGGTTTCGGGGAGAACCAGGAAGACAGAGCACCGGGACCGTCAAACAACACAAACACGAATGCCAGAATGAGGTTACCACAGTGTTGAAAACCAAAGCGCTAACTTTAGGCTAGGCCAAAAACGGCAAGCAGCCGAAACGGTACGAGCGTCAGGAATATATGAAAATACAGGGTGCAGGAGTTACCGGCCCCTTGAGGGGGGGAAGCAACCAGCAGCAGGGAACAAAGCACAGGGGACGACACTAAAAGGGACGGAAACTAAAGTCGCCCCCCCACTAGGCTAGGCTAAAAACAAAAGTTAGCCTATTCGGCACTTGAGACAGTAATACCTGTATATGAAATTACAGGGAGCCACTAGGTACCAGACCCATGATGAGGGTAAGCAACAAGGGATCGTAGCGACAGGAATACAGAGCACTGGGGCGCCGATCAATACAGGGGCATTTATGCCAGATTGAGGAGGCCACAGAGTCGTACACCAAACACCCCCCTTCTAGGCTAGGCTAAAAAAGTTAGCCTAATCGGTACTAGAGTCAGATTAATAATGAATTGGAATAGGCTAGGTGAAAAAACGGAAGTTAGCCTATTCAGTACCAGAGCCAGTAGCACTGGGGCCGTAATATCAATACAGGGGCAGAGTATGCCAGATTGAGGAGGCCGCAGAGTCGCAGTCTAAACCAAAACGCCCCCCATCAAGGCTAGGCTAAAAACGGAAGTTAGCCTAATCGGTTCTGGAGTCAGTAATATATGAAATTACAAGGTGCCACCAGTTACTGTACCCTTGATGAGGGATATAATCAATACTGTAGGAGGGGCAGTAGACAGAACAAAAACTGTCAGACAAAAACTCATCAGAACGGGCTACGTTCGCGGTTTTGTGGGACTGTATCCATGGCGACAGAGCACTGGGTCCGTCAATCAAAAAGTGAGCATTGTATGCCAGATTGAGGTTGCCACAGTGTAGAAATCCAAACCCCCCCCCCCCCCCCCCCTAGGCTAGGCCAACACTTGGAAGTTAGCCTATTCGGTACTTGAGGCAGTAATATATGAAATTACCTGGCACACTAGTTCCTGCACTCTTGAAGAGAGGCAGCAACAAGTAAAAAGACCACCAAAAGGGATCGGCCCTACAAGGGTCAGCGCCCCCCTTCCAACCAACTAGAAGGGCACAAGTAAGCCTATGCCTAATTTCACGAAAAGAAAAGCAAAAATAAAGGCAGTGACAAAAAACTATAATGACAATAAGCTTACTAAAGACAAAACTAAAACCACCGCAAGTGAAATGAATACAAAAGGCAAAGCCTAAATGAACGAGGGTCGCCCAAGCGGCGACGCATGCGCAGATGGCAAAAAATGAAGTAACCTCCAGTTTCGACGCTACACTCCAAGAAAAACACATTTGAGCCCATTTTGCAGTGTGCCTACAGCACGTATCATCCGTCTAGAATCACATGTACCTTAAATAAGGCCCACAACTCCCCCCAAAGGGGAAGTGACAGGAGTTGTAGGCACAAAAACAGAGCACCAGAAAAAGTGTGTGCGTCATAGAGTGTAGCGCGAAAAGGAATGATCTAATGAACCCGGTTGGGTTGTGCGGTGGACCCGTGACAATGGCTTAAGGAGCCAGATAGGATGGACAATGTTCTGCAATTTTCTCTTTTCTTTCTCATCAATATTTTCATTTCCTTTAAAATAGTAGCCTCAAGAGTGTGTACAACGTACCTAGTAGAGAGAGTAAGGTGCTACTCTAGATGTTATCGATTTAATCGCGCTAGTGATTACGATAATTGTCCGCTCCAGAGCGGAACGGAATTATACGATAAGTATATAGCTCTACGTTGGAGACGTAGAGGCTACTACTAAATTATAGGTTTGATTCCCGAAGGGAAGTAGAGAAAACCTAATATTTAGTAGGGCGACTTCGCCTATTAATAATAATAGTCTCCATTCAACATCCTGCGCCAGCATTTTGAATAGCCCGCGCGGAAGTATCATGGAGTACTCGTCATAAGTGCACGCCTAATTCCCTTATGAGATCGTCATTTTGATCGGGTACCCTACAGAAAAAAACTCTGTAAAATATAAAAAAGAAAAAATTATTTAATATCTGTTATCATATGACTTGCCATATGCGTGGATTTCTCATGTTTTGCTTCCCCGACACCAGGCCCTCTAGCGGCCATCTTCGCCCTTCACTGATATACCAAGAATAAACTATAGAAATCAACGAATGGGAAGTGGGATGGTTGGGAGGGACAGTGTCGTCAATGATTACTGGGCCCTACTAAATATTAGGTTTTCTCTACTTCCCTTCGGGAATCAAACCTATAATTTAATAGGGCCCCTTCATCATTGACGACTTCGCCTGATTAGCAAGACTGAAGGCGGGACATTCGTACAATATCCTAACCTCAGGGAAGAAGAATCCAAATACATTTTTTAAAGTTTTATTGTATGCAAACAATATATAAAAAGTATAAAAGATTTGCAAGCAGTGTGTGACATTAACCCGGGAGCTGCGGGAAGACTCTTAACCTGGGAACTGCGGGAAGACTCTTTAGAGTTCGGCCGGCGGACTGCGGGAAGACTCTCTGGAGTAAGTAAAACTAAAAATCAACTTTTTACATCGAAAATTTTTTTTTTTTTTTTTTTTTTTTTTTTTTTTTTTTTTTTTTTTTTGGCCCCTGGGCCATGCAAAATCTCAGTCCTCTACCTCCCCTCCTTCCCCACTTTCCTCCTATTCCTCAGTTATCACCTATTTTCCCTATTATTCCCTTATTCTGAGGTATATTTTCGTGCTAACATTAGCGAGTTGCAAGCAGGGTGTTGTCATCACTGATGGCCATCGAGTGCAAGAGAGAGAGAGAGAGTATCGATCGACTGTGTCTCAGTGGCCTTGGGGGAAATTGGCGGGAAAGGAGTTTGCCTCACCCATAGATTATACAACTCGCGGGCTATATCTCCGATTTTGACCATCCAAACGCTGTTTTCACTCGTTCTATTGTTGTTTCAGGTTAATACCTTTATAATCAACCCATAATAGGCGCATATGGATAATTATTAATGCTATTAATGGTACAATGAATATTTTAGTGACGAAAAACCTCAAATACGTCAGCACAGGGGGAGGTTTTCATTTACCCCCGTGCGCACTTCAGAGGTTAAGAGTTCCCCCGGCGGACTGCGGGAAGACTCTCCTGAGTAAGTAAAATTAAAAATCAACTTTTGACATCGATTTAAAAAAATATTTTTTTTATTTTTATTTTTTTATTTTTTTATTTTTGTTTGGCCCCTGGGCCATGCAAAATCTCAGTCCTCTACCTCCCCTCCTTCCCCACTTTCCTCCTATCCCTCAGTTATCACCTATTTTCCCTATTATTCCCTTATTCTGAGGTATATTTTCGTGCTAACATTAGCGAGTTGCAAGCAGGGTGTTGTCATCACTGATGGCAATCGAGTGCAAGAGAGAGAGAGAGAGTATCGATCGACTGTGTCGCAGTGGCCTTGGGGAAAATTGGCGGGAAGGTAGCTTGCCTCACCCATACATTATACAACTCGCGGGCTATATCTCCGATTTTGACCATCCAAACGCTGTTTTCACTAGTTTTATTGTTGTTTCAGGTTAATACCTTTATAATCAACCCATAATAGGCGCATATGGATAATTATTAATGCTATTAATGGTACAATGAATATTTTAGTGACGGAAACACCTCAAATACGTCAGCACAGGGGGAGGTTTTCAATTACCCCCGTGTTATTATCACTTGTTAGGTTAAGAAACTGCGTGCTCATGGCCAAATCTTTACATTAGATCGTATGCATGATAAAGTGGGACACGCATGTGTTCCCTAGAACTATAACTCTGCAGTAGTTATTCGTTCCGATCTTAAAATTATTTGTACAGTAAATATATTTGTACAATTTGGTAAAAAACATACATAGTTGCAACTATGCTAGATATCTTCTTAGAATTAACATAAAAATAATACTGGACTGTAGAACCCGTCCTATCACAGCTCGTGATTCATCACAATCTCCAGGGGCACAGTGGGGATATGGACTATTCTGCAACCCCCCCCCCCTTTTTAACAACAAAACTTATACATAATAGAACATTACCTACTGTACCCATTGACGTAAAGCTACACACACAGTCAGACCGTGGTGGAGGGCGGACGTGCTTGAGACAGCTGATTCAGCCTGTTTGGTGGTTTGGTATTTTTGTAGCGTTCATATGTGTTGTCCTTTTGTTTATTAATTATAATTTAAATGCAATTAGTGAATATACCATACTCCCTAGTTAAAAAAGATGAGAGTTGAGTTTGATTTGAGTAAGAAAGAAAAAGTAATGGATATTCCCACAGAAACTTGTGGAGCCGAACAGGTGTAAACAAAGGCCAGCTGGTAGTATGGCCAGCGGTGGGAGGAACCGGCTTAGCCTGCCCCCAAGCAGGGTAACCAGAGACCCTTATGATCGTGATCATGAGGGATTTGATATTTCAGGGTTCTCAGAGGAGGGAGTAGCAATATCTGCATTTGCGGTGAGGTTGAATAAACTGGAGCGGAAGCTAGAGGAACAGGAGACAAAAAGCTTAGATTATGAACGAAGAGAAAAACAGATGGCAAACCAAATTGGTATTCTGAAGGATGAGAATTACGTGTTAACTCCCTCCGACATATTATGTTCCAATAAGTCCAAGGAGGCACTTGACAAGTATTTTGGATCTTGAATTTGGCTCATGAGTGTTGTCGAAGCCTTACATTTTTCGCGATTTCCATCCACCAGAATGCTGTTTATTGTGATGTATCATATATCAATGGAAAGAGGAATATTTATAGTACATGATAAAATAAAAAAAAATGTAAATAAATCGAAATATGAAAGTGTAAATGAATCCAGAATACAATTATTTCCCATGCAATTGTCTTCACACCGTCCTAGCTCGAAATTGTGAGTGATGACCATATATTTTTGTTTGCTCAAATAATAGTATTTTTTCTCCTCTTTCCAAATCTGAAAACAGAAATTGTTTATCTTCAATATTTCTCAAGCAGTGACCGAAAAAAAAAATATATGATTTTGATTTATATGGTTTATAACATTTTCAATTTATTTCGTTGCTACGAAGTGTATGGTTTTAAATTTAGGCTGTATGAATACGGCAAATAATGCTGATGAGTATAATACAAACTAGAAGTTCCTAGGACAAATACTTTTTGCGCTATGAATATTTGAAATGAAGAGCCAAAATGCGAATATTTACGCTTCACCCATCTCTGTTCCGGCGATGCTAGCCGGGTTCCGAGCTGTTCCCCACCTCGTGGTTGCGTTATTTGGTCGGATACGTATATAACTGTATATATTACCGGAATCGGAAAATTGTGCTCTTTCCAATGGTGAAAACAAAAATAATATAGCGTAATTGGTTCGTGAGCTATGCATAATTGTTTCCATGCAGTGACCGAAAAAAAAAAAATCTGATTTTGATTGATATGGTTTATAACATTTTCGATTTATTTCGTTGCTACGAAGTGTATGGTTTTAAATTTAGGCTGAATGAATACGGCAAATAATGCTGATGAGTATGAAACAAACTAGAAGTTCCTAGGACAAATACTTTTTGCGCTATGAATATTTGAAATGAAGAGCCAAAATGCGAATATTTACGCTTCACCCGTCTCCGTTCCGGCGATGCTAGCCGGGTTCCGAGCTGTTCCCCACCTCGTGGTTGCGTTATTTGGTCGGATACGTATATAACTGTATATATATTACCGGAATCGGAATATTGTGCTCTTTCCAATGGTGAAAACAAAAATAATATAGAGTAATTGGTTCGTGAGCTATGCGCAATTGTTTCCATGCATTGTTATTGTTATGAAAATATATGAGAATGTTTATACATGTGTATATCTTTGCCACAATATACACCCTTTCCAACGAGAAGGGAAATGGCTCCTGGGTTGACACTGAAAAAACAAAATAAGAAAGCCAGGTAATCTTCAGGTAATAAATTCAGAAATAATTCTATTGTACACGTAAATAAAATAAAGTAATGTATATATATATATATATATATATATAGACAGTATATATATATATATATGAATTATATATATACAAGGTGTCAAACAAAATATAAAGAATGGTAAATGGTAATGGTAATGTATGTGTGTGGATATATTTATATATATATTATATATATATATATATATATATATATATATATATATATATATATATATATATGGTGTCAAACCAGAGAAATATGTGCAAATAATGGGGGAAGAGGGGGAGGGTGTATAATGGGGGAGGGAGGGGGCATAACCTAGATAAATACATAAATACGAATGATATATATATATATATATATATATATATATATATATATATATTATATCAATCTACAATTAGAAAAATAAAATAAAAATAAAAAATAACCCTCCCCCACCCAAAAAAAAAAAAAAAAAAAAAAAAAAAATATATATATATATATATATGGGGGGAGGGGGAGGGGAGGGGGAGGGAGGGGAGGGAGGGGGGGAGGGGAGGGGGAGGGAGGTATAATGGGGGGGGGGAGGGGGAGGGAGGTATAATGGGGGGGGAGGGAGGGGGAGGGAGGTATAATGGGGGGGGGGAGGGGAGGGAGGTATAATGGGGGGGAGGGAGGGGGAGGGAGGTATAATGGGGGGGGGGGGAAGGGGAGGGAGGTATAATGGGGGGGAGGGAGGGGGTGGGGGCATAACATAGATAAATACATTAACACGAATTATATTAATATATATAGATTATAGATTATATATAATTATATATATATAATAATTATATATATATATATATATAATTATATATAATAAGAGTTTGTGGTGGGGGACATTTATGTTGGGTATAATAATAAATAATAATAAATAATAAATAATAATAATAATAATAATAATTATAATAATAATAAATTATAATATAATAAAGCAAAAAATATAAATGAAATACAAATATATAATACTTTTTTATGGGTGATCCATACACAGGAATAACAGGTATAATAATAAATAATAATAATACAAATAATAAAATAGGCCTAAACACAAAAATAAAAAAAAATAAAATGGTGGTGGTGGTGGTGGAGATGGTGGTGGTGGTGGAGATGGTGGTGTGACAAATAGGGTTGGGTTCATTTTCTGACCCTGACCCACGGTCAGAAAAGGGACCCTACCCTATTGGTGTCAACACCACCACCATCTCCACCACCACCACCACCCCGACCATCACCACCACCACCATCACCACCACCACCACCATCTCCATCACCATCTCCACCACCACCCACCACCACCTCTCCACCACCACCACCACCACCACCAAAAATGTTGACTGTACTTACTCACACTGCTGAGATTCCCTCGTGCCACCAAGCCGTATATGTAGAGTGCTTTTGCCCATAAAAAACTTACCTCCCAAGCACTTTCCACCAATAAATTATCGAGCAAAAATGCAAGCACTTTCCACCACTAAATTATCGAGCAAAAATGCACAGGGCTGAGGGAGCATGGCGACATATGCTCGACCAGTAATGAAAGTTTTTTCACTAAGAAACACTAATACAAGGTAAGATACACTACTTGAACGGATAAATAGCAATATAATTGACTGATATTTATATGAAAGTGTTCCACAAACAAGCAAAACGTTTGGCAAAAAGCATGGCCCCTCGTGGGCTCCACCACCTTGGTCACGTAGCCTACACCAGAGAATGCTCGACCAGTAATAAAAGTTTTTTCACTATAAACACTTATACAAGTAAAATACACTACTTCAAGTGATAAATAGCAATATAATTGACTCAATATGGTATGAAAGTGATCCACAAACAAGCGAAACCATGGCCCCTCGTGGAGCCCACCTTGGTCACGTACACCAGACTAGCAAAACACTTCACTAACATGGTTTTTTATACCCTAAATAAGAATAACACAATAATCCATCGATAACCCAACGATATAGCACTTCGTTTGGGTTATATTAGGGCGGTAATACCAGCCAGGCTGGGCAAAATGGAGGCCCCTTGGTTTAAAGGGCCACACACACCAACCTACTAGGCTGGCTGATGGGAAGAAACTGACTCTCTCTACCACCGCGGGGCCCTCACAGGGATGCTAGGGGGTTGCTAGATGTTTCCACATGTACATCTAACTTATCGGACTTACCAGCCAAAAAAACGGCTCAATTGCGTCATAAACTTATTTTCTAGCAATATAATACCGTCCATATGTAGGGGAGGTGTGGTGGAGTGGTCTTGCCACTGGCCTGGTAATCCAAAGGTCCCGGGTTCAAATCCCGATGTATCAATGGGAAGATATTATTGGGATGGAATTTGTGCTGTACCTAGTATCAGTGCATTACCACAAGCCCACCGAAACGTCAATAAAATACCCTCATTGTTCCCTGATTAAATAGCACTGTATGAATATTCCCATATTCAAAATATGCTACAGGGGTGCAATGCCTGGTGAGTTATCTGATCAACAGGTGGCGTTGTGTGTGTGTAAGTGTGAGAGTCCGAGTGTAGGGGGTGAGACAGTGAAGCACGGGAACGAGATGGCTTCAGAGATGGGGTCGTTTCGGGCCATGAGTGAGCACCATGCCTCATGTGAAGGCAAGATGGCAGGTGCTCGTTGTACTCTACGTGCTTCACATGTCTCACTCCCTAGACTGGAACAAGACCTCACGGGCTTCACTGTTCATTGTAAAGCGGTGAATGTTAAGGCTCTCAGCCTATGCCCGAGAGGAAGTAAGTTGGAATATAGAAAAAAAAAAAAAAAAAAAAAAATATGACGCGATCGCGTCATATGTGTTTTTGGTTCACTCTGCCATATGACGCGATAGCGTCATATATGTCTGGGAGAGTTAAGGGTTTGTATTAGCGAAATGCAGGAAGAAATTGACAGGATGAAGAAAGATATGAAGGATGTTGAATTAAAGAAGGATGAATTTCAAAAGAACGAGGAGGTAAGGAATTTGAAATTTTCGGAGATAGTAAAGGAGCAACAGATACATAGGCAGGGAGGTAACTTTGAAAAGGATGTAGTTAAGGTAATTAGACAGAAGGAAAATCTAGTGAGGGAGACTGCTGGAAGAAAGAAATGTATTGTGATAAGAGGAGATAAGGAGAAACACAATGTAAAGAGAGAGGAGAGAAGTAGGATAGAGAGAGACCGAGTGAGGGAGATTCTACAGGTAGTGGACGAGGGTGTGAGAGAATGGGAGAATGAAATTGAAGACATGCATAGAATTGGAAAATATAAACAAGAGTCTAGCCTGTCTAGGCCAATGAAAGTGCAGTTTTGCACAGTAGGAATAGTAGAGGAAATCATGAATAATAAATGGAGGTTGAAAGATAAGGATTGTCTGAAGCATATTTACATCGAAAAAGACTTGGACTTGGATGAAAGAAACAAAATGAAAAGTTTGAGGGATGAGGTGAAGGAATTGAATGCCAAAAGAACAGAACAAGAAGTGGATTTTTTTTATTGGAGACTGGTAGGAACGAAGAAGAGGAAATGGTTCATCAAAAGCCCACAGAGGAAGACGGAGGGGCAAACAGAGAACTTAGGGATGAACGGTCGGACAGGGGAAGCGAGTACCAGTACCGAAGGACAGGAGGGAGAGACTGGTGTAAACCAGGAACAAGTGAGAGGAACAGGGCAGGTGGAGAGCACGGGGGAGCAAGGGAGAGAAGGTGGAGTGGAAGCGGGGGGGAGTAGAGTCTGGGAATATCAGGGAAAGAGAAAAAAAGAAAGGTGTAAGAAGGGGGGAGATGAAGCTGATGTATAGTAATGTGGATGGCTTGCTGTCTAAGAAATTAGAATTAAATGACTATATTGAGAAATATAAACCACATATTATGTGCTTAGCAGAAACAAAGTTGAGAGGTGGTACTGAATTGGGAGTGTTGGGATGGGAAGGGTATAATGTGTGGAGAAAAGATAGAGAAGGAAAAGTGGGTGGTGGAGTGTTAATAATGACTGACAAAAATATAGAAGCAAGTGAGATTAACCTAGGCAATAATAGATCAGAAATTATAGCAGTGACAATAAAAGACAAGGACAACAAAGCAACTGATATAGCAGTGGCTTATATACCACCACAAACTAGAGCATGGAAGCGGGATAAATATGATCAACTAATCACGGAATCTCTAGATGCACTAAAAATACTTTTTAATAGGAGAAATAAATTATTATTAACAGGTGATTTCAATTGTAAGGAAGTCAATTGGGAAGGGTTAGATGCGGGAAATAATAATGAATCTTGGGGCAGTAAATTACTGAATCTAGTAACAGAAAACATGTTAACACAACATGTTAGAGAAAACACACGAATCAGAGGGATGGATGAACCATCCAGGCTAGACCTAGTCTTCACCAGTGATCCACATGATGTTAGAAAGATAAATAATCGTTGTCCCTTGGGAAAAAGTGATCACAAGATATTAGAAATAGAGATGGATTTGGGAAAAAATGAGGAGAGAAATGAAGGACATAAAATAAATAGATACAATTATGCTAAAACTGATTTTAAATCATTGAAACATTATTTCCAAAGTATAAATTGGAAGGAACTAGAAAGCCTGGAAATGGTTCAAGACAAATATAGACTTTTCCTGAAAGTATATGAAGAAGGGATACATAAATATGTCCCAAGGTTCCAATCAGGGGTAAAGAAGGAAAAAGAATGGTTCAATATAAGATGTAGTAAGGCACAGGATAGAAGAAACCGAGCCTGGAATATAGCACGGAAGAGACATAGTGAAAATAACTGGAATAAGTACAAGGAGAAAAGAAATGAATACGTAAAGATACGACGCGAGGAACAATAAAAATATGAAAGGAATATTGTAGAGAAGTGCAAAAATGAGCCAAAACTATTTTATAGATTTGTAAATGGAAAAATAAAAACAAAAGAAGGTATTGTCAGACTAAGAGTTGGAACAAACAGCTATGAGAAAAATAAAGAATTGTGTGAAGTTATGAATGAAAAGCTTCAGTCAGTGTTTGTAAAAGAGGAGGAGTTTATAGAACCTGATAGAGAAATGAGAACACCACAGATGCCTGAAATGAAAGTGACAAAAAGTGAAGTGTTGAAATTGATGCAGGATTTGGACGTGAGGAAATCAATGGGACCAGATGGAGTGGCTGGATGGATCCTCAAAGAATGTGCGGAAGAGTTGGAACCAATCTATGAAATCATCAAATCTTCACTGAATGAGGGAGACCTGCCAGTGGAATGGAAGAGAGCTAACATAGTACCAATTTACAAAGGAGGAGACAGAGAAAATCTGCTTAACTACAGACCGGTGTCCCTCACCAGCATTGTTTGCAAAATTTGTGAGAAAATTATAAGAAAAAAGTGGACACACTTCATTGAGGGACAGGGGGTGCTTAGCGAGAAACAGTTTGGATTCAGGGAAGGGAGATCTTGTGTATCTAATTTATTAAGCTTTTATAGCAGAGTTGTAGATGTTACACAGGAGAGAGAGGGATGGGTTGACTGTGTTTACCTGGACCTGAAAAAGGCCTTTGACAGGGTGCCTCACAAAAGGTTATTGTGGAAATTGCAGGTTGTTGGAGGTGTACATGGTAGGATGTTAAAATGGATGGAAAACTTTTTAATAGGAAGAGAAATGAGGACCACGATACGAGACGAATATTCACAGTGGAGGAGTGTGACGAGCGGAGTACCACAGGGATCAGTGTTGGGTCCAATAATTTTCCTACTTTATGTAAACGACATGCCAGAAAACTTGAATAGTCATATGAATATGTTTGCGGATGACGCTAAGATCATGAAGAATGTCACCTGTATAGAAAGTTGTCAGGATCTTAAAAAGGACCTAGATGAGTTGCACAGATGGAGCCAAACCTGGAAAATTAGTTTCAATGCAGAAAAGTGTCATGTTTTGGAAGTGGGAAGAAGTGAGATCAGGCCAAGCTGGGAGTACAAATTAGGAATTTAAATAATCGGCAAAACACGGCATGAGAAGGACCTTGGAGTGATAATACAAGATGATCTATCCCCGGAGAAGCATATTAACATGATCATTGGAGGAGCATATGGAATAATAACCAATATGAGAGTGGCATTTAACTATTTGGATGAAGAAATGTTAAGAAAACTGATAATGACTATGATAAGACCAAGATTAGAATATGCAGCAGTGATATGGTCACCACATTTGAAAAAAACATATAAACAAATTAGAGAAAGTCCAAAGGATAGCAACGAAGATGATCCCAAGATTGAAGGAGTTGACATATGAGGAAAGACTTAAGACACTACAACTGCCTACCTTGAAAGAGAGAAGGGAACGAGGCGACTTAACCCGGGAGCTGCGGGGAGACTCTTAAGAGTTCCCCCGCGGACTGCGGGAAGACTCTTGAGAGTAAGTAAAATAAAAAATCAACTTTTGACATCGAATTTTTTTTTTTTTTTTTTTTTTTTTTTTTTTATTTTTTTTTTTTGGCCCCTGGGCCATGCAAAATCTCAGTCCTCTACCTCCCCTCCTTCCCCACTTTCCTCCTCTCCTTCAGTTATCACCTATTTTCCCTATTATTCCCTTATTCTGAGGTATATTTTCGTGCTAACATTAGCGAGTTGCAAGCAGGGTGTTGTCATCACTGATGGCAAGCGAGTGCAAGAGAGAGAGAGAGAGTATCGATCGACTGTGTCTCAGTGGCCTTGGGGGAAATTGGCGGGAAAGCAGTTTGCCTCACCCATACATTATACAACTCGCGGGCTATATCTCCGATTTTGACCATCCAAACGCTGTTTTCACTCGTTTTATTGTTGTTTCAGGTTAATACCTTTATAATCAACCCATAATAGGCGCATATGGATAATTATTAATGCTATTAATGGTACAATGAATATTTTAGTGACGGAAACACCTCAAATACGTCAGCACAGGGGGACGTTTTCAATTACCCCCATGCGCACTTGTTAGGTTAATAACGATGTTCAAGGGAGTAAAAAGTTTGCAATGAGTAGATAGGAAAGATCTATTCGTGAGGGATAATGGAAGGACAAGAGGGCACAAGTTTAAGCTGAGGAAGGGCAGATGTCGTAAGGACACAAAGAAATTCAGCTTCCCATATAGGAGTATAGAGACTTGGAACAACTTGGAGGAGGAGGTGGTGAGAGCGAGGAACATTAACATGTTCAAATCTAGGTTGGATAAAAGTAAATATGGAAATAGGGCAACATAAGTTATGATATGTTAGTCCAAAAATACTGGGAACTGGGAATATCCATTACGATACTTGTCTAAGTAAAATGGATTGATTATAAAGTAACTAAGACAGGACAACACGAGCGCTGCTCAATTCCTGTAAACTACAAATAGGTAAATACAAATAGGTAAATACACAGGTACGCTTTGGTTTATCTAGAGCGACAGACAGGTAGCGTGTTAGGAACATATGATTGGAAGCCCATAATTGAGTATTAGCAATGTCTTCTACTGAATTTTTTTGTAGAAATCTGAGAGAGACTGCCCACTTCCTGATATCGTGAGCCCTGCCTATCACGCCGGGATTACTTTCCCTAATAACTTCCACACGCAAGGAAGCTAACTTACGTTTCATAACACGCTTACCTGTCTGGTTGACCCATAATGCACCTGGTTGGCGAGGCTGTGCAGCCCTCATAAACTTTATGAGTGCTTGCACAGGACATAAAATGTGATGAGTAAGGCCCCTCTTTAAAGCCGGGACAGAAAATAAAGAAATTACATGGTCAGAATGTTCGATCTTAGCTAAAAATGTGGGAGACGGCGCGATTTGCACATGATCGTGCAGTCTCCCAAACCTAAGGCAATTAGGTTCGTTGCTCATCGCCGCCAGCTCAGACACCCTGTTTCCGGTGGCTAGAGCCATGAGGAATTGGGAGGTTTGACGTACCTCCCAACCTACCAAATAGGAAAACCTACTATTTGGTAGTAGTCTTGGAAAATCCAACGTCAAGGCTATTAACCTAATTGCAATGACGACTTGTCTAATTTGACTGCTAT